>ML332413.1:30639-149255 GCA_005239505.1 Nicotiana paniculata | reverse complement strand
CATATAAGGATTTGAAAATTACCTGGAGAGCAGAAATACAGCAATAACAATAGCAGAAAATCAACAACAAAAACAGCAGGAACAGCGAGGGAAACAACAACAAATCAACTTAAGTGACCCAAGAAAACAGCCCAGAAAAGGTGACGAACTAAAGCAGAAAATTCAGCAACTTTTAACAAGGAACGAACTAAGTAAATTGACTTAAGAATCCACCTTTTTTTGGACAATTTTTGCCTTCTGTATACTCACTCAACAGCCCTCACATTTCAACTAATTTTTTTTTTGGATGCTCAGTTCTCAAGTGGTGTCTTTCTTCCTTCCTTTTCAAAATGTAAAAGATCTTTCAATATAAGTGTAAAAGATGTGCCTTTTTTAGAGTCAAGATGTGTATCCAGAATTCTTTCTATGTGCGATAGATTGTGTGTCTTATAAGAGAAGAGGCAATGTATTCATGATTTAAAAATCTGTCCATAGGACATATTTTCACCAAAAATCTGTCCATAGGACATATTTTCCACCAAAATTCTGCCTTAACTATTTAAAGGACAAACGTTTTGTTCAAAAATCTGTCTCAAGGACAATTTTTACCTATTGCCAAACAGTAGTAGGGTCAGCATACTCCCAACAGCTTCTAAACAGTAAAAACAACCACACTAGCACCCTACTCTCATGACCAAACATATCTACTCTTCAACTTTTAACAAAATCAGTATCGACCATGTGATTTAAACCAATCCTAAGATAGAAAGAACACATCACTAGACTCAACAATTGAACTAATACTCAACTAAAAGAAACTTAGAACCTAATGACTAAATTAAATTTTAAAAAAAGTGATGCATTGATAAGTGAAGACATTAATGAAACTCAGGACTTTAAGCAAAAACGAAATCAGAAATACTACATATGAAATCAGAACTCAAACAGCTAACGTAAAGCCAAAACATATCAATGATGAGGTAAAGTAGAATAACCAATTCAGTTAAAACAGAAATGAAAATCAAAAACTAGACTGAAAGCTAACTGAAACGATTGTTAACAACATTTACACTACAACAAAAACTACGACAAAACGATAAAGGAATAGAAAATTCAAAACATTCAAAGTTTGAGCTTTACCGAATTTGAGTGTTCATACACTAGTGGCGTAGCGACGGTGAGGCAGTGAAACAATAGGGGGACAGTGGCGCGGCTCGAGCAAGATTCCATTGTCGATTTTCCTCGAAACCATGACTCCGGAGAATTGGAGGCTAGTTTCGATGAAAATTGACGAAAAAACCTTGCTTTAAGGCCAGCGTGCCGAGAGACATGGAGGCCGTAAAATGACAGCGAGGCGGCGAGGCGGCGGTGGCGCGGCAGTGGAGGCGGCTGGCGGCGGTGGACGGTGGTGTTTATGGGTGAAATTGGGGAGAAAGCGTAGGTATCTCGGAGCTCTATCCATTCATGTATGTGTTGCGGGGTCGAGGTGGCCGGAACTTCACGAATTTGAGAAAAAGGGGGCGACTAGGGTTTCAATGTTTTCTAGATTTGTGGAGGTTGGTGAGGTTTTGGGAGATTTGAGTTGAAGATATGGAAAGAGGAGGAGGAGAGGAGAAGATGGTGAAACAATGGGGTGGTTTGGACGCCGGTGGACGGTGGTGCCGCCATGGAGAGAAGCGGCGGCGGCTAGGTCTTGAGGAAGGAAGGAGAGAGTTAGAAGAGAGAAGAAGAAGAAGGGGGATAAGGGAAATAGGGCGAAAATTTGGGGGATTTAGGGGTTTAAATACCTGGGTGGGAGATTGATCTTGAGCCGTTGGATCAAGTAGGAATGGACGGGTAGGATGGAGTCTTGGTTTTACTTGATGAAACGACGTAGTTTAATCATGAAACTACGTCGTTTTGGACCAGGTCTTGGCAGGCCATTTATTGGACCAGGCTGGCCGAATTGGGCTCAAGTTTTGGGCCAATCTGACTCAATTTTAATTAAAAATACAATAGCCCAAACTCTTAACCCCCTAATTATTTTATTTAGTCCTAAAGCAAAGCATACAAGTAAAAGAAAAAATCTTTTTGGTTTATATAATTTAAAGATAAAAAACTAAAATATACAAATAAAAGGTAAAAATATTTTTGGTATTTTTAATAAAGGAATGCAAATAAAAATGCACAAACAATTAAAACTATTCAAATACTAGTATTAAAAGCATGCAAAAATTAGGTATTCACACACTTTACTGTTGAATTTATACAAAGTTAATAAAGCAAAAGCCAAGAATACAGAAATCATTCCAAAAATGATCTTAAAGTAACAAGTGATACTTCAAATTTTTAGCTTATTCTTAGTAGGCCAATATTCCTTTTGAAGCTGATATTTTTTTCTATAAGAAGTTGTAATATTTTTAAACATTTGGATAATAACTAATTCCATTAAATGTATGGTATTATACAAATTAAGTGATTATAGATATTATGCATCATTATATTAATACTAATTATTTATTTATGCATCATTATAATGATAGTAAAAGCCGAGTAGAAATAAAAATTGCTCCCAGCTGAGCTCTTTCTAACGAGCTCGTACAAAATTTTGACTAATACATAGCAGTAGTAACAGCAACAACAACAACAACAACTCAGTATAATCTTATTAGTGGAGTCTGGGGAAGGTAATGTGTACGCAGACCTTACCCTATCCTGGGGTAGAGAGGCTGTTTCCGATAGACTCGGCTCCCTCCCTCCAAAAACTCCCCACCTTGCTCTTAGGGTGACTCGAACTCACAACCTCTTAATTAGAAGTGAAGGGTGTTCACCAGTTTGGGTAAGTTCCATATCAGTATTTCCACGAACTGTTAAGCCTGGACTTGCTAAGGTTGGATTCATTGTAAAGTCAAAGACATCATATTCTAGACCTTGTTCGATGGCTACTTCATTCCAGAATACGTGTTGTGTTGTGGTATCATGCAGAGGCGGACCTAGAATTTGAGCACAACGGGGGCACCGCTATGTGCTTATCTAGCGATAAAATCCGTCGTGCAACTTTTGAAAAACTTAATGATTATAATGACATATCATCCAAGTATAAACAAAAAGAAGTTCTAAAGAAAAAAGAAAGAACCAAAGAGAGAGAGAAATTTCTTAGCAAAATAGGTGCTATGGAATGTGAATGTGTTTGATTAAGCATGTTTGACCTTTTAAAATTTCTAGTTTTCTAATTTAAGAAAAAAAAAAAGGTCAGTGATCAAAAGAGCGTTCAAACTTTAAATTATCAAAAACTTACTACAGAACTTAAGATTAAGTGTATGTTAATAGTCAAAGAATTAAAGAAGAGTCTCAAACTCTTAGCTGCCAGAGAACTGAAGAAGTGTCTCAAACTCTTAGTTGTCATTGTTGAGTCGGTGTCAAAGTAATTGTTGAAGAAGGTTGTGCCAGAAGAATTCATATTTTTTTTATTTGTGAAGTGATACGATGCAATTTGAAGCTTTTAAATTTAAGGGAAGGATTTGAAAACAAATAAAATAAATTAAATTGACTATTATGTATGAGTAGTAAACTATAATTGTATTCAAAAAAACATAAAAGTAAAGTAGTTTGCTATTAAATATAAATTATGTTGTATTCAAAGAACTAAAATAGAAAGGAGGAGAAAAAATAACTAAAATAGGAAGGAAGAGAAAAGAGAATTAAAGTAGAAAAGAGGAGAAAAAAGAACTAAAATGAAAAGGAGGAGAAAAAAGAATTAAAATAGAAAAGAGGAGAAAAGAAAACTAAAATAGAAAAGATTAGAAAAAATAAGTAAAATGAAAAGGAGAAGGAGAAGTTGAAGTTGGGTACCCTCGTCGTCCAACAATGATTGGAACTTAAGCAGCCCAAAAAATCACTTCTGCCATTCGATTTTTAGTTTCTGGGTTCACAGATAAAATATTTAAGGGGTCTCATATATATGTGCAAATATATATAACATATATATACAGAATTTTTGCCGAGACTAATGGGGTCCCGTGGCCCATCAACCTACAACATAGGTCCGCCTCTGATGCCACGGGCTGCATGATCGGTAGATGGAAATGCAAATCCCATATTCTAAAATGCGAATGGAGGAAATATAACAACTATGTCAGTCATGTGCAATGTTATTGTAACATCACGGAGTACATTCGTTATTGAGCAAAGCATTGTAGCAGAGTGGGCTAATTTTAATAATGCCCGTCCTCTTATAGAAGAACGAGGGCTTGGATTTTATGAAGCAGATGGTGATCAAATCTATCCGGTTCTTGCTTTAATAGAACCTCTGCGTTGGATGACTTTTGTGCAAAATCTTGGAGATGTTGTTTTGAATCTCATAAGAGAGTTTTATGCGAACATGGATGTTGCAACGAGCACTTCGAAAGTGTGAGGCCCTATAATCACTTTTCCTCCACGGGTGATCAATGATTTATATGAAACTCCAAATGTTTCTGACGATACTTTTCAGGTACTACTGAAATCTCCCAACTTTGATGTTATTGCTCCTGAACTATGCCCAAGAGGAATGAAATGACACGTGGATAACTCCGAAAATCGAGAATGGTTGTGAAGGAACAACGTATAATAAGGAAAATATCAGTTAGTAAACTTTAAGTGTTTTGATGAGAACATGTGATGTGCTAAAATAAGCTAAAAAGGTTTTTATAGGCAACTTGCACCACTTGTACAACTGAACTACCGTGTGTGGTTGAATATAATTGTGACAATGTGTAGTGTACACTTTGCCTTTATGAACAGTAGATTATTCTTTTATTGGTGTCATATTCTGTTGGTGCAATATTTTACTGTATTAGATGTCATTTTTACTGTAATAGGAACAGAGTTCAATTGATGTTTAAAGCTCATTTTGTTTCAAGGAATGTTTTGATTTCCAGCCGTCTTCTTTTTCATTCTATTTTTGATTTAGAGAATGACATCTACTAAACATTTGCTCTTTACTTGGTTGCATGTTAGAGTGATGTGTCACCATATCCAATTTTTTTACTTTTTCAATTCCAAAACTCTTCTTCTTTTAACACGTAGATTCATAGAAAGCTCCCCAACTTTTTTTTTTTTTAATCAAAAATGAACTTAACTTGTAGATATAGAAATATTCTAGCTTTTATAATTAAATTATATTTAGTAGAAACCCAAAAGAAGAAAGTTTACTCATAAATGGTTTCATTATAATGTTAACTACGTAATAGTGATGGGTTAGACTTATGTTTTGATGATCTAACAAACTTTATGTCAAGAATCAGATAAAGGACCGGATGCGTAACCAGCACAACCAGTCAGCATAAACTCAAGAAATTTGGGCAGTGTACGCCTGAACTCACTAGAAGCAGTCTAGGGACCTGATCCCTTGACATTCCCCTGACAGAAGTACAAGTCAACTCTACAGCTGGAAAGCTAGAAAGTGACTGCCTGCAACTGTGCACGCTACAGTGCAGAAACAGTACAGCAGTCACTTCGCATTGGTTGAAGAGTATACCAACTAAGCATGGATATCCTTCTTGGGATGTCCTAGGGATAATATCTTGTTCGGAGACAAACAAGATTTTCACTTGAGCATTTACTAACATTCTCTATATCATTGAAGATTTGCTCCAGCATTGAAGACTCAAATGTGTCAAGAACAAGAAGACAACTCCACTAAAACGGACCAGTTTCACTACGTGTTCTTAGGTGTCCTTTAGTTGAGTTGTAATCTTGTATTTTGTTTCTATCATATCCTATCTTGATTTATTAGAAGCTTTGTTTTAGAAAACACAAAAATCATAAACCATCCGTGTTTGTGTTGTGACTAGCTTTAGTCATAAGTCAAAGTCTTTGTAACTAAGTTAAAAACAAAGTGGCTTGTAGTAAGTATTATAAGTTAGTGTGTGAAAGTCTTTGTAAGAGAGTCATTACAAACTGGCTTGTAATAGTTGAGATTACAAGTCAGTGAAGTTGAAATCATACCAGTGTAGGTCATGGTTTTTTTCCCTTGAGTTGGGATTTTTTCACGTAAAAATCTTGTGTTCTTTTACTTACAATCTCTATTTATAACTCTGAGGGAACTGGTAAAGGACCAGGTCTCCTTACTGTTGGTGGACTCATAGAAACTATCAATTGGTATCAGAGCGGGTTCTTTCTAAGAGGTTAACACCTAGAAAGGATCTCTAATGGCTGCTCCACCTAACTTTGAAGAAGGACGATCAACATACCGACCTCCTAGATTCAATGGTCAGTACTACAGATGGTAGAAGACTCGTATGCATGACTTCATAATGGCTAAAGATTTTGAGCTATGGGATGTCATTTGTGACGGTCCCCATGTTCCTATGAAGAAGGTAGGAGAGGCTGGTATCATGGTGCCCAAGACCAAGAAGGAATTCAGTGGCATTGACAGAAAGGCTGTGGAGAAGAACTTTCGTGCCAAGAAAATCTTGGTATGTGGTATAGGACCTGATGAGTAGAATATGATCTCTGCTTGCCAATCAGCAAAAGAGATTTGGGAAGCCTTGTAGACTGCTCACGAAGGAACAACTTAAGTAAAGCAGTCCAAGATTGACATGCTTACCACTGAGTACGAGCTGTTCCAGAGGAAGGATGATGAGTCTATACAAGACATGCATTCTAGATTCACCTCCATCATTAATGAGCTTCATTCACTGGGAGAAATAATTCCTAGAAACAAGCTGGTACGGAAGATTCTAAGTGTCCTACCTAGTTCATGGGAAAGCAAGGTGAATGCTACCACTGAAGCAAAAGACCTACAGACTCTAACCATGGATGAGTTGATTGGAAATCTGAAGACATACGGGATGAAGGAAAAGAAAGACAGTGAGAGAAGAGAACCAAAAAGGGAGAAGAACCTGGTTCTCAAAGCTGAAAGAAATGACTCAAGTGAGGAAGATAGTGACATGGCCTATCTCACTAAGAGATTTCAAAAGATGGTTCGAAGAAACGGTGGTATACCAAGAAGAGGCAGTTCAAGCAAGCCAAGAAACTATGATCTATGTCACAAATGTGGAAAACCAGGGCACTTCATCAAGGACTATCCACTTCTAAAGCAGGAGCCGTACAAGCACAACTCTGACAAGACAACAAAGAGGAACTAGGTTCCTGATAAACGATTNCATTCCTCTAGCGAACTAGAAGAGGAACCAGAAGATGGAAACAACTCCATGATGGCAGTAGAGAACGAAGGCAGGGAGTATGATTCACTGTTTTCTCTAATGGCCCAGTCTGATGATGATGAAGAGGATGACAATGATGAGGTAAACTTCAGGGATGTCCAGATAAATCTGAAGTCCTACTCTTCTAAAAAATTAATGCAATTAGCAAATGTTCTTATTGATACTTACTACAGCTTAGTTGACGATAAGGATACATTGACCATAGAGCTAGGAGAAGCTGAACAATCTAGAGATGATCTAGTTGTTTGTGTGGTAGATTTGAAAGAGACCATAAGTGACCTTCAAAAAGAAAAAGAATCCCTAACCTGTAGAATAAACAGTATTGAAAATGAGAGAGATGAATTAATGGTAGTGATTGTAGACTTGAAAGAGACCATTAGTAACCTTGAGAAAGAAAAAGAAGTGCTAGCTGAAAAAACAAGTAATGCAGAAAATGAGAGAGATGACCTGACTGTAGTGGTGGTAGACCTGAAGGAAATAGTGGAGAACCTGAGCAATGAAATAATATTTTAGCTGAGAAGATTAATGCTGTCGAGCAGGAAAGAGATGACATTTTGGTGGTAATCACAGACTTAGAGGAAACAATTGAGGGACTCAAATTAAAACATAGGGCTGCAAGCATAGAGAAAGGGAAAGAGGTAGCTAGTGAGAAACATATTAAGCTTGAAAAGGAACTAAATGATATCAAAACAAGCCTGTGTTGTGAACTTGAGGGAAACAGGCAACTTCAAGCTGAAATGGTCAAACTAAAATTTGATCTTGAAAAATCACTGAAATGGACCTGGTCCACAGATGATGTTACTGCTATGTAGTTTAACAACAGTGGAAACAGGCAGGGGATTGGGTTTCAAAAGGATAAAATTCCTTACAACTCTCACAACAAGTATGTCACTGTCTTAGATAATTGGCTTTGTACCCATTGTGGGAACAATGGGCACTTTAAGGAAAGTTGACCTGCCAGGGTTTAATCTGTCCAGAAAAACAAAGTGTTTGCTGACAAAGTGACTCCTAAGAGGGGACCAGGTCCTAGCAAGAAAAATCGATTCTTACCTGCATGGACTAGAAGAGCACTTATTCACCCCTTTCCTAACTACAAGGGACCCAAACTTCTTTGGGTTTGTAAATCTAACCCTTAATTCATATGTGCAGGGACCAGTGAGAGGAACATGACTACAATGGATCATGGACAGTGGATGCTCAAAGCACATGACTGGGAATACCATGGATTTTCTCTCGCTGAAAGCCCTGCAAGGAGGAGATGTATCCTTTGGAAATGGAAAAAATGGGTACATTCTCGGTGTTGGAAGGGTTGGAAGATTTCTTGAACACTCAATCGAGAACGTGTAAATGTAGACGGATTGAAGTATAGTCTCTTGAGTGTTTCTCAAATCTCTGATTAAGGGAACAAAGTAGAATTCTTGTCCAAAGTGTGCACGGTTACTAGCCTAGTAATTGGTGAGGTGGTGCTGATAGCCAAGAGAGACAAGAATATCTGTGTTGCTGACTTTGAATCGCTGGAAGCTGGTGAAGTGAACTGCTTAAAGGCAGTTGATGATGATGCAGAATTGTGGCATAGAAGACTGAGACATGCATGCTTTTCTCTCTTGAACAAACTGATACAAAAGGACCTGGTTCGTGGTCTGCCCAATTCTAAGTTCAAGGAGCACAGAGTATGTGATACGTGTGTCAGAGAAAAACATGTGAAATCATCCTTTAAGCCAAAAAGGGATGTTAGCACATCAAAAACTCTTGAACTTATTCACATGGATCTGTGTGGTCCTATGAGAATTCCAAGCAGAGGTGGAAAGAAGTATATCTTTGTGATTGTGGATGACTATTAAAGATTTACATGGACACTGTTTCTTAGAGAAAAAGATGAGACCTTTGAAGTATTTGTGGCGTTTGTCAAGAAAATCCAAGTGAAGATGGAGTTGAAAGTAGCCTGCATCAGATCTGACCATGGAACGAAATTAGACAATGCAAAATTTGATGAGTTTTGCAATGAAAATGGGATCACTCATGATTTCTCATCTCCAAGGACCCCTCAGCAAAATGGAGTGGTCGAAAAGAAAAACAGAACTCTGGAAGACATGGAACGAAAAATGCTCATTGACAGTGGGATTGCAAAAAATTTCTAGGCTGAAGCAATCAACACTGCATGCTATTTGGTGAACAGGTGTATGATCAGGTCCTTCCTAAACAAAACCCCCTATGATGTGCTCAATGGAAGAAAGCCCAAGATAACTCATCTGAGAGCTTTTGGTTGTAAATGTTATGTACTGAACAATGGGAAGGACCAACTTGGAAAATTTGATGCAAAAAGTGATGAAGGAATCTTTTTGGGGTACTCCTCTCAAAGCAAAGCCTACAAAGTGTACAACAAGAGAACTCAATGTGTAGAATAGAGTGTTCACGTAATATTCAATGAGACACCTTCCTCAAACAAGGAAGGATATGGTGATGATCGAGACAATGAACCACTCTTGGTTCCTGGAGAAATATCAGATGTTTCAAATGGGAAAGCTGACATGATGAGCCAGATGAGGGAAATAAGTGAAGACAATGCAACCTCTTCCTCAAATCCATATGAGGAACATGGTACCCTAATTACTACCACTGAAGCTGAAGAAAGAGTTGGAGATGTTGTGCAAGTGACCACACAGGTAGCAGAACAAGGAATGCAGAGAAACTCTTCTGACTTACCCAGTTCCTCCACCAATCAAATCCAAGTTCCAAATTGGAAACACAAAAGCTCTCATCCCCTTGATAACATAATCACTCCTCTTGATTCAGGAGTTCAAACTCGATCCAAAACCAAAAACTCCCTAGCCTTTTCAGCCTTCCTATCCCAAATAGAACCAAAACATATCAAGGAAGCTCTAAGGGATGCAGACTGGATCATTGCGATGCAAGAGGAGCTCCATCAGTTTGAGAGAAACAAGGTTTGGCACCTGGTACCTCGAACCTTAGATAGAACCATCATAGGAACCAGATGGGTGTTCAGGAATAAACTGGATGAAAATGGAAATACAACAAGGAACAAAGCAAGGATTGTTGTTCAAGGATACAATCAAGAGGAAGGGATTGATTATGATGAGACATTTTCTCCTGTTGCTCGTATGGAAGCCATCCGGATCCTCATTGCCTTTGTATCTCATATGGAATTCACTTTATTCCAGATGGATGTGAAGAGTGCATTTTTGAATGGTTTTCTCAAGGAGGAAGTGTATGTCAAGCAACCTCCCGGGTTTGAAAGTCATGTACATCCTGATTATGTCTTCAAATTGGACAAGGCTCTATACAGATTGAAGCAAGCTCCTAGAGCTTGGTATGAGAGATTGTCGAAGTTTTTTATGGACAATGGGTTCACTCAAGGAAAGATTGACAACACATTGTTTCTAAAGAAACGGGGAAACAACCTGCTTATTGTTCAGGTGTACGTGGATGACATCATATTCGGGCTACAACAGACTCACTATGCAAGGAATTTTCCAGACTCATGGATAGTGAGTTCGAGATGAGTATGATGGGAGAAATGAACTTCCTTCTGGGTCTTCAAGTGAAGCAGTCCACGAAGGGAACCTGCATCAGTCAGCAGAAGTACATCAAGGAGGTGCTGAAGAGATTCGACATAGAGGAATAAAAAGTGATCGACACCCTTAGTTGCAGAAGCTTGACATGGATGACTCTGGATCACCTATAAACCAAACAATGTACAGGGGGATCATTCGATCTCTACTCTACCTCACTGCAAGCAGGCCAGATATTGTGTTTAGTATGGGGTTGTGTGTAAGATTTCAATCATATCCTAAGGAGTCTCATCTGAAGGCAGCCAAAAGAGTCCTACGCTATCTCAAGGGCACACAGGACCTGATTCTGTACTATCTTTCATGTGATAATTTCAATCTTGTTGGTTATGCTGATGCTGATTATGCAGGTTATCTAGTGGACAGGAAAAGCACTTCAGGAATGGCTCATTTCCTTGGATCTTGCCTAATCTCATGGGGGACAAGGAAGCAAAAGTCAATGGCTCTCTCCACAGCTGAAGCAGAATATGTTGTAGCTGCATCTTGATGTGCTCAACTACTGTGGATCAAACAACAATTGGAGGATTTAGGGGTATACATTGACAGTGTGCCACTTCTATGTGACAACACCAGCCCCTCAACATGGCGAAGAACCCAGTTCAACACAGAAGGACCAAGCATATTGATGTGAGACATCATTTCCTTAGAGATAATGTTGAAAAGGGGCACATTTGCATGAAATTTTGCTGCACTGAAGATCAAATTGCAGACATCTTCACCAAGGCACTAAGCATGGAACACTTTGAGAAAACAGGATGGCACTAGGGTTGATGAAACTTAACTAAAGACCTGGTACCCTTACATTGGCTATGAGAGTCACTCTCAAGTACAGTTAGCTAAAATATTTTCTGACTAAGCCTAACTCACATTAATACTGTTGCAGGTAGACACGCATGGTGATTACATAAATTAAAACGACATTGTAGAACAAAATGAAGCTGAAAAACTTTTTCAAAAATAGGTACAGGACCTGGTTCCTGTGCCACAGGTTAGTAGTTATGTGTTTTCCTATGCCTTTCTCAAAAAGTAACAAATTAAATGCTGCTGCCACATCGTCCGACTTTTCAGTGTCTGTGTTTATCATGTCCCATCTCTTAATTCTTTTCACTTCCCCTGCACGTTCTATTTTCCCAACACACCTACCGTCATTTTCTTTTGAACCTGTTCCTTCTCCCTCTCTTTATTACCCCCTCTTCTGATAAAATCCTCTATCCACTCTAACTGCTCAGCACTATCTCTTCATATCCCTTCTCTGCAGATTGTAACCTCCTCTCAACCCTCGATCGTATTTCTTCAATGTAGACAAAAAAATCATCATCTTCCCTGTCTGCAACCAACGCCTTCCCTTATCCACCAGAAGCCCAAAGCTCCACTCTCCTAGAGGTCATCACTCCCACACCAGTTTCCTCTTTACCTCCTGACACTACTACTCTCTCTCCAAATCCACTGATCCACCTTCTTTTGAGTCATACAACGAAACCCAAACCAAAGTCACACCCCAAGCATCAGAAGTTTTTACGAATGATCCTGACCAGTATTTGAACCCTTCTCTTCTTGACTCTACGGCTCACATGGAGTCTCCTGAAAAAGAGGCGGCCAAAAACATTATGGCCATTGCTTCTTAAAGTCTTCCTTCTGAAGAAGCTTCTTCCCTTCCTGAGCCACAGGGGGAAGAAACCCCATTTCTGGGAGATGAAGGGACCATGGTCTTATTCGAATCTCCTGTTCATAACTCTGTCAAAGATAAGTCTGATGAGGAACCAGTTTCTCCTCCCGCAAAAACCAACCAGGAACCTATCTTCTATACACTACCTATGGAGTCAACTCATCCCCTCTCTGAACACAATAACGAGGATGATGAGGATGAGATGGCTTTAAGTGCTCGGTTCAAGCTTCTCAAGAAAGTGGTTACTCCTGAGTCATCTTCTAAAAGACCATCTACTCGGATACAAAGGAAGGAGGCACTTGATTCTGCTCTGGAAAAGAGCAATAAAAGCCTTAAAAAGAAGAAGAAAAGACTGATAAAGGAAGGAAAAGTAGTGGTGGACAAAGCTATTCCTGAGGTGGAGGTAGATGAGGATGCAGAGGAAGAACCAAGTTCCCTAGTGAAAAGGTCCTTGAAACCCCAAAAGTCTGTGGCTGGAGTTTCAAATGAAGGGGTGAAGGAACAATGTGTGACGCCTGTGAAGAGTAGTGGGAATCTCAAGCGAGCTGAAGTTGGTGAAGCTATTGTCAAAGAGTCTGTGGTTGTAGAGTGTTCAAAGGTAAAGTCTGTAAAAAAATTGGGAAAAAGAAAAAGGGAAAGGGAAATTGTTGGGTGACCAGGTTCATTGAAAACTATACCTAGTGACAGTGGTAGATTGCAAGAGAAAGTGAGAAGTCAAAGGGTGTTATGGGGTCGGATCTTTGACCGTGAGATCTATGATATGTCTGAGATGAGGCAAATTGTAGCAATGGTTGAGTTCCAGATGTGGGATCATCTCTTTAACGTGAGTGTGCCTAAGGTGTATGAGAATGCTGTTCAAGAATTTTATGCATCTCTCTTCCCCACTGTCGGGGATCATGTCTGTGTTTTGGTTAAAGGAGTTGATATTATATTCGATGACGCTGCTTTGGGAACGGTCCTTCAAGTTCCAGCTAAGGGAATGTCTTCTATGAAAACTACTACTACTGCTTGTGAGGGAAATTTTCAGCGAGCCATTGTAAAGGAAGGTACAATTCAGCAAGGGGAACGAGTCCACAAGAAAGCTATGCTCCCTGTTTACCAGCTTATTTTTGAACTGGTGAATAAGGTACTCCTCCCCCGTGCTGAAACGAGATCTATTGCCTCCAAGGCTGATTTAGCATTGATGGAGGCCCTTGATTCATTCACCCGTATAAATTTACCTGCACTTATGATTGAACACATGAGGAAGGTGGTGCATTTCAAGGACGGAAATTATGGGCTCCCGTATGGTTTCCTACTTACTCGGTTATTTGAGTTCTACAAGGAGCCTGTTGAAAACCCATGAGTAGGGATGCGCAAGCAGACCTTCTCCAAGACAACCTTAGAGGAATGTGAATGTTTTGAGAAAGCCGGGGATAGCACTTCAACAATATCTCAATTGATTAATGTGCTGAATGATGCAAATGAAGTGATCAGGAAGTTGAAGGCTGAGAATTCCATCTTGGAGACTCAGTTGAGTCAAGCCGCTGGGAGACCTTGTTCTGTTAATCCTTCCAATGAGGATGTTGCCCGCTTGACCAAAGAAAATACTGAGCTTAGGCAGCAGGTTGAGAACCTGTGGGAGAAACTTCTGGAGGAACATATGTCTGCAAATGACCGCATGGATTTGGTTCTCAAGACTCTGGCTGCCTCCTCCTCCAAGCCTTCCTCTTCTAGTGCCCCCTAGCATTCCGTCTCTGTCCTGTCCTCTTATGCTTTTGATGTTTGTGGCTGGTAGTTCTTATTTTGTTTTATTTTTGTGGTTGGTAATTAGATTTCACCGTGTTTCTCCCATCTTAACAGTCCAAATTTAGTCTTTGCTTTCCTAAGCAAAGACTTCTATGTATTTAAAAAATCTTTTGGTATTAATGAATCAGCTTTCTAATGTTCTATATAATTCCTGCTTGCTTTCTCTTTCTGTTTTCTATCATGTTGTGTGCACACATGGGGCATGAGTTAGCTATGTTGGACTTCTTTATGCTTTCTGTCTGTTTGTGCCTTTTTATGATGCCAAAAAGGGGAAGATAATTGATGTAGGCAGGAATTAAGAAGGAAGCACGTAGTCAGGGGGAACAATATGGGCCCTAGTGTTTTATCTGGATTCCTAATTTTTTATCTAGTTAAGTTATCCTGTAAAATCGTTCATTAATTTTAAAAGTTTATCATCACAAAAAACGGGGAAATTGATGGGTTAGTCTTATGTTTTGATGATCTAATAAACTTTATGTCAAGAACCAGATAAAGAACCTGATGCATAACCAACACAACCAGTCAGCATAAACTCAAGAAATCTGGGCAGTGTACGCCTGAACTCACTGGAAAGAGTTTAGGGACCTGATCCCTTGACATTCCCCTGACAGAAGTACAAGTCAACTCTATAGCTGGAAAACTATGACAGAAAGTGATTGCCTGCAACTGTGCACGCTACAATGCAGAAACAGTGCAGCAGTCACTTCCCATTGAAGAGTGTACCAACTAAGCATGGGTATCCTTCTTGGGATGTCCTAGGGATATAATATCTTGGTTGGAGAAAAACAAGATTTTCACTTGAGCATTTACTAACATTCCCTATAGCATTGAAGGTCTGCTCCATCATTGAAGACTCAAGTGTGTCAAGAACAAGAAGACAACTCCACTAAAATGGACCAGTTTCACTACGTGTTCTTAGGTGTCCTTTAGTTGAGTTGTAATCTTGGATTTTTGTTTCTATCGTATCCTACCTTGCTTAAAGCTTTGTTTTAGGAAACACAAAAATCATAAACCATCCGTGTTTGTGTTGTGACTAGCTTTAGTCATAAGTCAAAGTCTTTGTAACTAAGTTAGTAACAAAGTGGCTTGTAGTAAGTACTATAAGTTAGTTTGTGAAAGTATTTGTAAGAGATTCATTACAAAGTGGCTTGTAATAGTTGAGATTACAAGTTAGTGAAGTTGAAATCCTACCAGTGTAGGTCGTGGTTTTTGTCCCGTTGAGTTGGGATTTTTCTACGTAAAAATCATGTGCTTCTTTTACTTACTGTCTCTATTTATAACTCTGAGGGAACTGGTAAAGGACCAGGTCTCCTTACTGTTGGTGGACTCCTAGAAACTATCACATAGGTAGAACGGATACTGACAGGTATATTTAACTAACGATGATAATATACTTGTAATGGTTTCATATAGTAGATTTAAAATAATATTCATTTATATATAATATATATGTATATATATAACATTTTTTTAAGATAAATATCCAAGAGAGATTGTGATATATAATTAAGGAAGTGAAGAGTGTGTAGTTTTGAGTCTAATGTCGCCAGCTCGACTAATTGTATTCTTTCACAATTATTGAATGAGAATTGTGAAGATTTGTTTTTCAAATCCTCCTTTCACATATGGTTTCAGTCGTTGTCCATTTACTTTAAATTTTTCACCTGCTTCTTGTTTTTGGATTTCAACCGTTCCATAAGGAGTAGCTTCGGTGATAGTGAATGGACCCGTCCAAGTAAACTTGAACTTTCGGGGAAGAGCCGCAATCTACTGTTATACAAAAGTACTAGGTCTCCTACTTTGAAGTATTTTTCTTTAATTAAATTGTCATGCCATTTCCTTGTTTTTTCCTTGAAGATTTTTGAATTTTCATAAGCTTCCATTTTGAACTCGTCCAGCTCGTTTATCTGTAGTAATCTATTCTTTCCCTATAGGCATATGTCCATGTTCAAGTTTTTTAAAGCCCAAAAAGCTTCATGTTCAAGTTCGACGGGCAAATGACAAGCTCTTTCACAGATAATTTTTAAGGGATAGGCGGTTTAAATGTCGTTCGGTAGGCCCATAATGCTTTATCAAGTTTTGTTGCCCAGTCTTTTCTTGATCATCTAACCATTTTTTTGAGGATTCTTTTTATTTCACGATTGGAAACTTCCACTTGCCCTTGTGTTCGGGCATGATATGTTGTGCCCGTTTTATGAGTTGCACCGTACTTAACTAGTAGGCTAGAAAATTGCTTGTTGATGAAATGGGCGCCTTGATCTCTAATAATGACTCGCGGTGTGCCAAATCTCGTGAAAATATATTTTCTAAGGAATTCACACACCGACCACGCTACATTTGTTTCGTGGGTATGGCCTCAACCCATCGTGATACATAATCTACTGCCACAAGGATGTACTCATAGCAATAGGAAGATGGAAAAGGGCCCATAAAATCTATCCCCCATACATCAAATATTTCTCATACCTGAATAGATTGCATGGGCATTTCATCTCTTTTGAATATGTTACCTGTCCGTTGACATCTGTCACACTTTGCGATATAAATTCTTGCATACTTAAAAAGGGTAGGCCAAAAGAATCCTGTTTCCAACACTTTGGAGGCCGTCTTGTTAGTTGCGTAATGGCCACCAGCCGCACCGTCATGAAAATGGTGCAAAACATTATTCATTTCTATTTCAGGGACACATCTTCTAATGAGACCATCTGTGCAATATTTGAACAAGTAAGGATCATACCAAAAATAATATTTAGCATCTGCTAAAAGCTTTTTCTTTTGTTGGTGTCACGACCCAAAAATCCACTAGTCGTGATAGCATCTAATCCAACCTGCAAGGTAACCAACTAATAACTAACCAGTTCCAATAATATTTAACAAGACAATTAAGCAAATAAATTATCTGAATCTTATGCATTACCCCGAGGACTGGTAGTACAAATCATGAGCTTCTAAGAATAGAATTTACAAAGCTGAAATGAAATAAATATATCGTCTCTTTGAAAAGTACATAAACAGAGTTTTATAGATCTAAAGCTACCACGAACAAGGGGCAGCTACAACCGGGACGCAGGTACATCTTCAATCCAGCTCCCATCGAACACAGTAACATCAACAACCAACATCTGCACGCAAGGTGCAGAAGTATAGTATGAGTACAACCAACCCTATGTACTCCGTAAGTAACAAACCTAACCTTAGTCGAAAGTAGCGACGAGCTAACACAAGGTCGGGTCCAATACCAATATTTCACAACAGTTCATAACAGCATAATACAAGTAAATAAAGAGGTTTCTCAGGAGTAAAATGTTCAGCTCGTTCACAGTTCCAGAAAATAGGCATGTTTTTCAAGTATCTCAGTGAAAACTCAAATCTTTTACCGCAAATGCCTAAAATACGAGTAAGTTTGAAAAAACTGTAATTTTTCCAAATATCCTTTCCATAATAAATAAGATGTTTCATTTTTTTTCCAGATAACAAGTGTGAAATACCTGTCTATGCCACATATCAATGTGTGTAAAAAGTCATGAATGACGTGATACCGTACAGTATGAGGAAAAATGCATCTCTATGCGTGTATGTCATGTGTGCATGCCAATGCCATGTATCTCAGATATGAAACATGTACTAACACTCTCAGAGTACTCTATCTCGTTGTCTCACACTTTCCAGTCATCATGCTCAAGCACTCGGTACTGTATATGGCCCATACGTCCCAAGGAAGATGCATCACGGAATATATACATCACTGACCATCAGCCACTCGGTACCGAGAAAGGCCAATCCTGCCCCGTGGAAAATATCCATCTCCAGGTATATAAATTCTTCGGACAAGATCCATGTCCAGGGAAGATCCATCCCTCAATATAATCAATCACGCTCACTGGGGGTGTATACAGACTCCGGAGGGGCTTCTACAGCCCAAACGTTATCATAAGCCAGATCCAGGCATAATCAATATAACATGTTGTAGTGTGTAGCCAGATCCCATAACTGTCACTCATAATTAGGCTCTCAACCTCACTCTGTCATCAATCTCTCCAGTCTCACTCACGGGCTCACAATGTCATGAAACTAGCCCAACAACAATAATATGATGTATCAATAAACAACAATTGAGACTGAGACATGATATGAATGCATGAATATGACTGAGTATGAAATATCAATAAATCCATGAGATTATAGCAAGAAACGACCACTATGGGTCCTAACAATATCAACATAAAGCTTAAAAATGATATTAGCATGATTGACCACTCAGTTACTTTATCACATGGTGAAAACACAGATATCAACAGAATATGGCCACTATACAATGCCATCAAAATAACAGAGTCACAATTCACATGGTGCACGTCTACATATCCGTCACCTAGCATGTGTGTCACCTCAATACCAATCACATAACACGTATTTCGTGGTTTCATACCCTCAACACTAAGCTTAGAAGTGTTACTTGCCTCGAACGAGCAAATCCAATGTCGAGCAAGCCAAACGATGCTCCAAAGATTCCATCACGTGCGAAGCGACCCCCGAATGGCTCAAAACTAGCCAAATGCAACTCAAATACATCAAATAAAGCCCAAGGAAACAATTTCAAATGATAAAGATCGAATCCTTAATCAAAACCCAAAACCGGCAAAAAGTCACACCTGGGCCCATGCCTCGGAACCCAACAAATCTCACAAAATCCAACAACCCATTCAATTACGAGTCCAACCATACTAGTTTCACTCAAATATGACTCCAAATTCTATGTTCAAAACTCAAAAAATCATATTATGAAACCTTAGGCCAAAACCCCAAAATTTCTCTTTAAATTCATCAACGAATTGTTTAAAATGAAGGTAGATTCATGAAATAAAATCAAAATCGAGTAGAGAACACTTACCCCAATTCATATGATGAAAATTGCTTCAAGAATCGCCTCAATGCAAGCTCCATAGCTCCAAAAATGCAAAAATGGTTTAACCTTCGAAATAGAGTACTATATACTCTTCCCAGACATCCTCTTTCGCGAACAGGTCAACACCATCGCGTTCGTGATGAACTAAATAATATGTCACCATAATACACTTCGCGTTTGCAGTAAACACCTACCGAACACGAATCACAACTGGCTCAAACCTTCGTGAATGTGGCTCCAACTACACGAACGCTCCGGCTCCGCCTCACAGCTCAACCCTATGCGTCCGCGATCCATCATACGCGAACGCGAAGAAGAATTGCCCCAACGCTACGCGTATACGGACCATTAATCACTAACGCGATGAAGAAATTCTACTTCCATCCAAATACATTACTCATTCGCGACACTTTCCACACGAACACAATGAAGGACTGAGACACCAGAAAACAGCAGAACACATCAGTGCCAAAATGAAGAAAAATGATGTGAAATCAATCTGAAACATGACCGAGCCCCTCGGAATCCCATCCAAACAGACAAACAAGTCCCATAACATAATACGGTCCTAATCAAGGCCTCAAAACACACATAGAAACATCAAAAATTAAGAATCACACCTCAAGTTGAAATATATGAACTTTGAACTTTCAATTCCAAAACTCGCGTCGAAACATATCAAATCATCGCAGAATGAACCCAAATTTTTCACACAAGTCTCAAATTACATGAAGAAGCTATTCCAATTATCATAACCACAATTTGAATCAGATATCCTCAAAATAAATTTCTGGTCAAACTTATGAACTTTTCAAACCTTCAAATTTCCAATTTTTGCCAACTTGTGTTGAAACCTTCTAGAAACATCCAAATGCAAATCCGAGCATAAGCCCGAGTCCAAAAATCACCATATGGATCTAATGAAACCATCAAAACTCCGTTTTGGGGTCAAATTCATAAAAAGTCAAACTTGGTCTTCTCTTTAAACTTAAAGCTTCAACAATGAAATTCATTCTTCCAAACCGATTATGAATAACCTGAAAACCAAAACCGACGATTCACATAAAACATAATACATCATAAGGATCTACTCATGCCCGAAAACTACAGAGCGAAGTGCAAATACTCAAATGACCGGTCGGGTCGTTATAGTTAGTAGGAGAATGCTTGAGGTATCCAGTTTCCAACCAAAGTAGTTTGCAATGTATGCAAACCATGGGGTCGATCAATTAGTTCTGCAATTAAGTAGATTTTCTCATCGGGGAATTCTTCCCTCATATTAGTACATTCTAAAGGCGGATGTTCCAGTCTTGATAAGTGACTTGCTACCTGATTTTCAGACCCTTTTCGATCTTTAATTTCAAGGTCAAATTCTTGTAACAACAATATCCACCTTAGCAATCGAGCTTTAGATTCCTTTTTTGCTAAGAGGTATTTTAATACTGCATGGTTATTGAATACTGTGACTTTAGTTATGATAAGGTAAGATCGAAACTTATCGAAGACAAATACTACCGCCAATAGTTCTTTCTAAGTGGTAGAATAATTCAATTGAGCTTCATTTAGAGTTCTAATAGCGTAGTATATTAGTCTAAATCTTTTATCCCTTTTTTGTCCTAAAACTGCTCCCGCTGCTATATCGCTTACATCACACATTATTTCGAAATCTTGACTCCAATCAAGGGCGACTACTATAGTCATGTTAGCTAATTTCTTTTTGAGGATTTTAAAAGCTTTATTGCACTCATATGAAAAATCAAATCTGACATCTTTCATGAGTAGGTTAGTTAGAGGTTTTTAAATTTTTGAAAACTCTTTTATGAACCTTCTATAAAAACCTGCATGTCACGACCCGATTTCGGAGTCGTGATGGAGCTTGTCGTAGGACCAGGCAAGCCACCCATTTTATCTAAGCTAAATTCAATTTCCAGTAAGAATACAATTTTAAACAAAATTACTGATAATACTAATAATCTGAAGTTTTTGAAACAATATCTGAAACAAAATTTAAAATCTCCAACTCCGGATCCGGTGTCACTCAGTCATGAGCTGCTATAACATAAAGCAAGGAAAAGGAGAAATGGACAACATAGTCTCAAAATAAAGGACAACAGGTAGAATAAGAAAGAGAAGACGAGGTCGTGATTGCCATCTGCTACCTCGATGACTCCAATGAAACTCTTACAGCTGCTCAGTATCCACTACCGGGTCCCGGTGTACATGGATCTGCACACAAGGTGCAGGGGGTAACGTGAGTACACCAACTCAGAATTAACGAACCCAAACTATGGGCTGAGAAGTAATGACAAACTAAAGCTCAGAATTTACAATAGACAGTATACAAAAATTAGACATGCTAACGGTTTATCAGAATGAGTAACTATGCCAAGTATGCCAGTATACTCTACATGCCATCATAAAAAAAATTGTATGAAACCAGCGTGGATATGCACATAATGTTCACAACCCTCACACAGCAGTTCACTCAGTACCGTATATGGCTCTCAGGCCCAGGGAAGGTCAATCCCGGAAGCTACATAATCATCGGTGACCATAGTCACTCGGTACTGAGGAAAAAGGCCAATCCAGCCCCACAGAGAAAGTCCATCTCCGGAATACAACACTCGAACAAGATCCATGTCCAGGGACGATCCATTCCTCACATAACATCTACTTCGGACACGATCCATGCCCAGGGAAAATCCATCCCTCAAGATCAATGTGCTCACTGGGGGTGTAAAGACTCCGGAGGGTCCCTAGTGGCCAAGTGCTATATCAAGCCAACGAAGGCATGATTTAGTATCGCTGCGGTGTGCTGTCCGATCTCACAACTGTCTCAATAACAGGCTCTCGGCCTCACTCAGTCATTACTCTCAAGTCTCACTCACATGGATCACAGATACTTCCATCAGCCCGAAACAATGATAAGTATGCATATAATTAACAATACTGAGACTGAGGTATGAAGTGATATGCTATAACAGGACTGAGTATATGAAATCAAATAATCACAAAATGAGACAGTAATATACGATCACTCGGGTCTCAGCATTTTCGGCGTGAAGCCTAGCATTTATACTTAACATGATTTCTAACAGGTTCACAATTACTACATTAATAGAAGTGCGGATATCGATCAGTAATAGCTACTAGACAAATGCCATGGGATAAGACAGGCCACAAATACTCGGTGCACGCCCGCGCGCCCATCACTTGGCATGTGCGTCACCTCAATTATTGTCATAAATTATTTAGCTCGGGGTTTCGAACCCTCAGAACCAAGTTTGGAAATGTTACTTACTCAAAACTAGCTAAACGCCTAGCCCTCAATTCCTTTGCCTCTAGACTGGGCCTCCGAGTGCTCCAAATCTACCAAAAATCAGATTTATATCATTATAATATTCCAAGTAATGAAACCCATTCGAAAATTACCAAATTTACCCAAAAATTCCGAAATTGGTCAAACCCGACCCCGATAGCCTATTTTCCCCTGCCGACCGGAAATTGCCAAAAACTAACTTTTGTCAATTCAAGCCTAATTCTACACCGGACATCAAAACTTCATTCCGAACACACTCCTAAGTTCCAAATCATCTAACGAAGCTATCCGATATAAAATCCACATTCCGAGGTTGTTTACCCAATAGTCAACTTCCGGTTGACTTTTACTATAAGGCCAACTTAAGAGACTAAGTGTCTCATTTCTCAGCATGACCACTCTGAACCGAGTGAACCAACCCAACGCCACACAAAATAGATGAACCACACAAGCAATGAAGCCGAAATGGGAGAAACGGGCTAAACTCTCGGAAAGACCGAACGGGTCATTACATTGCATGTCCTAAGAAACTTTTAATGCCTCTTACGGTTGTGAGAAGGGGTAATCCTGATATGATGCTAATTTTTGCTTTATCATCTTCTATTCCCTTAGCATATATTTTGTGTCTAATCAGAATTCTCTCTTGTACCATAAAATGACATTTTTCCCAATCTTTAAATGTTTTTTCTAAAAGAATGAAATCATCCATGAGAATTTCAAGAAATTTTTCATTCATATCAGAAAAGATAGCTGCCATGCAACGTTAAAATGTAGTAGTAGCATTGCATAATCCGAATGGCATTCTCCTATAGGCATATGTACCTTGGAGACATGTAAAAGTAGTTTTGTGTTGGTCTTCTGGAGCAATTGGTATCTGGTTGTATCCTGAGTATCCATCAAGAAAACAATAAAAAATATATCCTGCTATTCTTTCTAGTATTTGATCAATAAATGGCAAAGGGAAATGAACTTTTCTTGTGGCATCATTAAGTCGTCTATAGTCAATACAAAATCTCCATCTTGTCACTGTTCGTGTTGGTATAAGTTCATTATTTTCATTTTTAACGACTGTAATACCTCCTTTTTTCTGGACCATTTTGACGGAACTTACCCAAGGACTATCTGATATTGGATAGATGATACATGCTGCCAAAAGTTTCACTACTTCCTTTTTAACTACTTCTTCCATTGTTGGGTTACGCCTTCTTTAAGGTTGAATAATTGGTTTATGGTGATCTTCCATGAGAATGTTGTGCATGAAAATTGCAGAGCTGATTCTTTTAATGTCAACTAAGCTCCATCCCAAGGCTTTTTATGTTGATTCAAGACTCCAATTAACATGCTTTCTTGTTCTGCAGTCAAGGAAGATGAAATTATGACTGGAAATGATTTCCAACAAGACATATTTTAAATGAGCAGGAAGATTTTTTAGTTCAATTTTTGAAAGATACTCAACAGGTAGATTTTGTTTTGGTACTAGTTTTCCATACAATGCTTCTGCTTCCTTCCTGATTATAGGATCAACATTAGTCGTGGTTGCTGATGTAACCAAACATCTTTCCAATGTATCATTAATTAACTGTCATCCTTATACTCTTCTGCAAGTTCATTTAGCAAGTCAATTTGAAAACAAGAAGATGATGGATCAGTTTCGGGAAACTTCATTATCTTTTGCATGTCAAATACTACTCGTTCTTCATCTACTTGCAATATCAATTGTCCTTGTTGGACATCAATTATGGCTCTTCCTTTTGCGAGAAATGGTCTCTCTAATATTAATGGCACTTCTCTATTTTTCTCCATTTCTAGCACTATAAAATCTACAGGAAATATAAATTTGTCAACTTTGACAAGAACAGTTTTAATCAATTCCTGTGGTTTCTTAGTGCTTTGATCGGCTAATTGTAGGGACATTACTGTGTCTTTCATTTTACCTAGTTCTAATTTCCTAAAAATTAAAAATAGCATTAGATTTATAGAAGCTCCTGAGTCACATAATGCTTTCTCAAAATGAACTCCTCCTAGAGTACAGGGGATTATGAAACTTCTAGGGTCTCCAAGGTTTGGTGGAAGCTTGTTTTGAAGGATAACACTGTATTTTCAGTAAGTTTTATCACAAAAACAACTTCTAATTTTCTTTTGTTGGATAAAATTTCTTTTAAAACTTTAGCATAAGATGACATTTGTGTCAAAGCTTCTATGAAAGGAATTTAATATAAATTCCCTTTAATATTTCCAAAAATTTGAGAATTGTTTATCAAGTGTTTCTCGTTTCATTTTTTGAGGAAAATGGATAGATACAACTTGCACATTCGTGTTTTAAATTTTAAGTTTTCTTTTTCCTTTATCATTTTGTTCTTTGGAGGTTCATGAGTTATTTCTTTATCCCCAGCTTTACTTACATGATGCCCTGGTTGAATCTTACCTTGTCTGTCTATATATGGACCGTTAAGATTTTACTTGAACGCAGAGAGATGGTTTTGAGGCGCTCCCTTGGATTTTTTTCTATGTTGCTAGGCAAGGCTTCTTGAATTTGTCCAGATATAAGAGTTGCTAGTTGACTCACCTGAATTTCAAATTTTTTTAGAGCTCTTCTTTGGCCTTCCATTTCTTATCATTCGTCTTAATTTATTTATACAGTAAATCCTCAAGACTTGGAGAAAGTGATTGTTGGGATCTTTGTGGATATGGTCTAAAATTTTGTTGCCCTCTATTCTGATTCTTAAAACTATGTGCACTTTGAATATGTTGCTTTTGAATACTTTGAGAGTTTTCGGCACCATTAGGATTACTCCACTAAAATCTTGGGTGTTTTTGTGCCACGGGACTGGTGTACATGTCGTAACTGTCAGATTGGTGTGCATTAATTGAGAAAGTTTCAAATTTTGTGTTAAGGCTGCAATTTGTTGAGTCAACGTGCTTAAAGCATCTACTTGATTGACAGCCACAACCTTTTTAATTGTGACTCTTTCAGGTTTTAGTGAAAACGGAAAAATATTTAGCCTAATTGCATATGGTGATACCTCATTATACTTGGTAGTTTCAACCAATTCTAGAAAATCAATTATAAGGTTGTGAATTAAATGGGTGTGTGGATCCTCGTTGGGGTCTCCATTGAACATGCGACTCTGTTGAATCATTTGGATTAGTCCAGTTCTGATTTCAAAGTTGTTGGCCCCCACAGGAGGCCTTCTAACACTTGATTCACAGTCAAAGTGGTCAGGTTTGGCATAATCTCGTAATATTCTGTTTGTTGACCTAGGGATCACTTTATCAAATTGTTCTTCCAAATTTGGAGGAGGTAGGTTTAGTTGCTGGATATTGTTTTTGTGATGACTCAAAGGGTCATCTCAAAATTAAGACACTATTCTGGGCTATTAGCCTTAAAATATATAAATTTTAGTTATCTCGATTTGCGTGTGCAGTCCGAGCATGAAATCGGAAAGCTTTTATGTGAAAATATGAGAAATAATAATTTTGGGAATTTAAAATATGGTTTTAGTTGACTTCGATTAACATTTTGAGCAAACCGACCCGGGTCCATGTTCCGACAATCCCGGGAGGTCCGTAGTAAAATATGGGACTTGGGCGTATATCTAGAAATGAATTTCAAGGTCCCTAGACTTAGAAATCAATTTTTGAAGAAAATTATTTTGCTGGATTATTAAGAAAATAAAGAAATGAACTAATGTGTGAAATCGTTGGTATCGGGCCCGTATTTTGGTTCAGGAGCCCGGTACAAATTTGTTATGATATTTAAGTCCTATTTGTGAAATTTGTTGAGAATTGGAGTTGATTTGACGTGATTCGCACGTCCGGTTGAGAAATTGTGAAATTGAAGTGTTCTTGAGGAAAAGCATGAGTTTGAGGTTAAATTCGTAGTTTTTGATGTTATTTTTATGATTTGATCGCACGAGCAAGTCCGCATGATGTTTTTAGACATGCATGCATGTTTGGTTTGGAGCCCCGAGCGCTCGGGTGAGTTTCGGGTAGGCTACGGAGAAATTTAGACTTAATAAACATAGTTGTGCATCTGGTGTTCTGCACAAGCCTCTGATCTTGCAAATGCGAGACGAGGCTTCGCAAATGCGAAGTCTGCCGGCCTGGAAAATGCGAAAATATTGTCGCAAATGCGAGAAGGCATGGGAAGGCCAACCTCGCAAATGCGAAACTTTGGCCGTAATGAGACAGGCCAAAGAGAAGAAAAGAAAAAGAGCTCCGAGTTCCCTGGGCTCAGAGAAGAAGAAAACATAAAGAAGGTTGTGCGCAAGTCAAAAGACAACACCAGTGCACGAGCACCACCTCCGATTCGCTCTATCGGCTAGGAGATGAATCCCCAGAAGAAGGAGAAGAAGAAGCCTTTATCCTGATGGACCGTGTGCCGTCGCAGCTCGAAGGGCAAGAGGCCTCCGAACTAGAGAACCTCGAGACCGGCGTACCTCAAGCTAAAGAGGTCGATGGGGAGGCTGGGACCGAGGCTTCCCAGGATGCGGGTAGTGCCCCGAAGGAAGTACCCGATGTGATAGATATCAGCGAATCACCCTCGTTTACTAAGTCCATGTATAAAAAGGCCCAAACGGTGAAAGAGCGTCCCAAGGATGGGGCTCGTGAGCAGACGACCACTTCCACGAATTGTTTGATGGCATGGATTCCGCCGCCACGGAGGACATCATCGGATTGGGTGAATTAGAGATCTTGAAGAAGATTCCATCTTGGGGAGCAAGTGGGTCTTCCTCGAGCCCAAAATTGATCAACTAGTTTCTAGCTCTGAGGGTTGCTCCTGGCCGGAAGCGATTGATCGTCATCTCCGTTTCGGAGGATGCCCTGGGTCCTTTATGCCCTCGTAGGAGTGGTCAGTTACCTTCGATATCTGGTGATTGAGGAAGACCAAACCAAGATAAATGAGGTAGAATCACCCTGCATTTTCGATGAAGCACAACAGGCACTAAACCGTGCAAGTTTTTGATATCTCTTGATGACTTCAATTCGTACTTAGATTAATTCATAGATAACCCTAACATTTTTCTTTTGTGTTTGTAGGCCTCGGTGCTTCACTATGAAACTTTCCTTCGATATCGGGACGAGCTAAACTAGCTTGAAGCCGAGGTCCAAGGGCTCAGTGAGAAGAGAGATACTTACAAACTCCTCAGCGAGCAGCGTGAAGCGGAGGCTATGAGCCTCCGAGTTGAGCTGGAGTTGGTTCGGAAGGAGAATGCTGACCTGGTCGAATAGGTAAAAATATTTGAAGTTAGTGACAATGAGCTAGACACGGTGACTAATGGTCAGAATCTGCAAGTCCAACAGAAGATTGATTGGATCGACCAACTCCGAGCTGAGATGGATGAAGTTAAGGCCGAAGCCGAAGAATAGAGAGGCAGGATAGACCGCCTGGCCTCATAAAAGGAGACTGCTCGGGTGCAGCTGACTTCGACAGACGTCCAGCTTCGGGCGGCAAAGGAAAAGGCCGAGGTGTGGGCCCAAAAAGTTGAGGAGCTCCGATCTCAGCTAAGCTCGACCGTCTCCGATGGAGAAAGTTTTGCCAAGGTGCTCGAAACGGCTAAGACGATGATTGTGGTGGTCAATGTTGATACCAACGAGATGGTGGATCAATACAAGGCCGATGCCAAGGCGCCCCAAGATCGATTGAAAGATATCGTCGAGCATGCGAAGCGGTAATCCCGAAGAGAGGACCTCGAGGAAATTCATCCTCGAGGTTTTGACTTATCAGCTGAGATCGAGAGTGCTAAGGGGCTCGAAGCCGAGGCCAAGAAGTTGGCGTATCCCTAGGATGAAGAATACTCCTAGGGTTCGAGCGGTTCCAAGGGTGGAGGTGACTCTGAAAACCTTGGCGACGAGGCAGGCTCCGATGAAGACAAGGCCGTTTAAGTGCCTTGTACAGTTTCCTATGTTTTTGTATTTTTGTAGTTTTATATATGTTAAGGCTGTTTGGCCTTTGTAAAGACTTTTTACATATAATATAAGGCTTCTGTTTTCCTTTCGACAATTTCTAAATTTGTTTTCCTTCGCTTTATTCTTTATGTTTGCAAAGATCGAAATGCCTTATCATGTAATAATTAGGTCTTTTTCGGAGATTCGAACATGCCTTTCTTTCGATATTATTTCGTTTACGATTCGTGGGGGCTCAGTATGACCGGAAGCTTTCCCTAAAATATTTTGAACTTTTTAGATGATAGTTTTGCCGAGGGTAGTCTTTTGAGCCGGTTTAAAAAATTTGAAGGCCTTTTTTTTGTTACGAGCCTCGGACGTCTCAGAACCATAGCCTTTAAGGTTCAGGCGCTGCCTAAAAAGTCTTGTGCCCTCGAGCTGTGATAGCCCGGACCGTATGAGTTTATTTGTGGACGGCAGTCCCCAAGTGACAGCGATCCTTTGATCCCGGATAAAGGCGACCCTTGGGCTCGATATATTTAGGGGATCGAATTTAGGAAAATTCTTAAGAGAAAAGAAAGAAAAGAAAATTTTTAAGGGACAAGATATTTATCCGCAAGGTAGAAACTTCTTTTTATATCTGCGCATAATATATGTGATTACACATGTGTCCAAGCTTTATGTCTGGGCTCGAGCGGTCTATGTGGGCGCAGTTCATTTGACCGTTTGGCCCTCACAGTAAATCCTATCGATCGAGTCGAGACCATTTCGATCATAAAGTTTCTTTCATTGATAAAGTCCTTATCCGAGGGTGATGGCCCCTAGTGTTCGAGGCAGATCACAGAGAAGCCTCAAATACTGTTGTCGTGATCTTTGACACCGGTTCGTAATCGGCCTTCAATTCTAATTTAGCACGATTTATTTTTGCCTAATTAAAAACCTTGCCAGAAAACCCATTTGGGACAAAAACGCTACAAGGGAAAAAGAGTGCAACGCGTGAGTTCATGCATAAAAATTGTGTCGTTCTTTAGCGGTCGCTTGCAAGTGTTAGTCCAAAATGCAAATAAGTAAAAGGAATGGATGGGGTGTACCTTAGCAGTAATATCGCTTCAAGTGAGTTATGTTCCAGTTGTTCGATAGTTACTCACCGTTCATTGTTCCGAGTTTGTACGATCCCTTTCTAGTGAACTCGATAATCTGGTAAGGAACTTCCCAATTCAGCCCCAACTTCCCAACATTCGGGTTCTGGGTGCTTAGCATGACCTTCCTTAACACTAAGTCCCCGATATTGAAATGTCGATAGTTGGCTCTTCGATTCTAATACCTCTCGATTCACTATTTTTGGGCGGCAAACCGAACAAGGGCGGCTCCACGCCTTTCATCTATCATATCCAGACTCGTATTCATGGGCTTGTCGTTTGATTCTTTTATTGCATATCGGAACCTGAAACTCGATTCTCCAAATTTGAATGATATTAGAGCTTCGGTGCCATAAACCAGCGAGAACGGGGTGGCCCCGGTACTAGACTTTGAGGTCGTACGGTATGCCCATAGTACTTTGGGCAGGATTTCCTTCTATTTTCCTTTAGCGTCGCTCAACCTCTTTTTGAAGTTTTGGCATATGGTTTTGTTGGTGGATTCTGCTTGTCCATTCCCACTAGGGTGGTCGGGTATTGATAGGATCCTTTTGATCTTATGGTCTTCGAGAAACTTGCTTACTTTGCTTCTAATGAACTGTTTCCCATTGTCGCACACGATCTCGGCCGACATTCCAAACCGACATATGATGTGGACCCAGATGCAATCGATGACTTCCCTCTCCCTTACCTTCTCATATTCCTCATCTTCCACCCACTTACAAAAATAGTCAGTCAAATATATATTAAGCCTTACTGGGTGCCCGCGGAAGGGGGCTAACGATGTCCATCCCCCATTTCATGAATAGCCAGGTTGACAAGACCGAATGTTGCAGCTCCCCGGGTTGTTGAATCATTGGATCATGCCTTTGACATTCATCACATTTTCGTATGAAGTCCTTCACGTACTTTTCCATGTCGATCCAGTAGTAGTTGGCTCTGATTACCTTTCGAACTAATGATTCGGCACCTGAATGATTTCCGCAGGTACCTTCGTGAATTTCCCTCAGAACATACTCGGTATCTCCTAGTCCTAGACATATCACGAGCGGGCCATCGAATGTTCTTCTTAACAGGGTTCCGTCTCCAGACAAGCTAAACTGGGCTGCCTTCGTACGCAGGGCCCTCGATTCTTTTGAATCCGAGGGTAGTTCTCTGGTCTTCATATAATTTATGTATTTGTTTCTCTAGTCCCAATTTAGGCTCGTTGAGTTCATCTCGGCGTGGCCTTTTTCCACTACCGATCTCATGAGTTGCACGACTTCCCCTAAGTTGAACTCATCGTCCTCGACCGATGAACCCAAGTTAGCAAGGGCATCGGCCTTACTGTTTTGATCCCGAGGTACGTGTTGTAGAGTCCACTCCTTGAACCGAGGTAATGTTACCTTCAACTTATCCAAGTACATTTGCATTCGTTCCTCTCTGACCTCGAACGTCCCATTACCTTGGTTCACCACAAGGAAGGAGTCCCACTTAGCTTCGATTACCTCCGCCCCCAAGCTTTTGGCTAGTTTGAGACCTGCAATTATGACCTCCCTCGTTGTTCCTCAATTTTACACTCCTAATAGATTGTCTAACTACATTGCCTATTGGTGGCTTCAATACGATGCCAAGTCCGGACCCTTTTGCTTTCGAGGCGCCATCCGTAAAGAGGGTTCATATGCCCAAAGAAGTTCCCGAGTTCAACAATAACTCTCTTTCGACCTTGGGTATTAGGTGTATTGGTAAAAAAGAGCTTCACATGTGTAATAAATCTTGATGACTCAGCAGTCTACGTGGAGCAATGAAGACACGACAGTTGGACGGGACTCTATGAAGAGGTATGCGGCAAAGAGGCACGGCAAATGACACCCACGGGTTAATTAGCTACGGAAGTCTCAACCTAATTGAGAAGATGAAGAGACACGGTCAAAATGTATCTGGGCAGAACAAAGGGCGGATTCAGAGATCTTCAATTAGTGATCCACACGTTACACGACATTCATACAACAGTTACGATTACTCATTGTAACGTTACATTAATGTCATAATTAGTCATTAATGCTCAATCACTGAAAAAGGCAAACGTTATATTAAGAAATTCCCTATATAAGGGAGTAAAATATAACCTGTAAAAGGATCATCCGAACTAATATTGCAATATACCTACTTTCTGCGCATCTTACTGCTTTCCATTTACAAGTTTGCCTACAAATATAATCTTATTCTTTGGTTATCAGAAACCCGTGTTCTTCTTAAAATAGCTTTGGACAAAGAATCCAATTCTTTGGTTAAACAAATTGGTTCCGTTACCGGTAATCTGATAATCTTTGTTTGCTTTTCAAGAGATATCCTCTGAACTATGTCGAGCTCCAACGAAAACAACCAGCAAAGGAATGGAACCCCAGTTCCATCACCTTCAAGAACCCCACGTGGTTCAAGGGAACAGTCCCCAGAAAGATCCAATAACAACAATGATAATAATGATCAAACGTGGAACAAGATCGAGTAAAGCAAATGATTGCAGAGTATGTGAGCCAAGCTTTGCAAGAATTTGCGAGGGGATTACCGGCAGCGTTACCTGCACCACCGACACCACCCCTCAATAATACCATCACCATGGAAAATCCTCAATCTGGGTTGGCAAACTCAGGAAGGGGAGATACTCCTAGTGAATCTCTCGAAGCGAGACCAGGTATATCTAATAACTCTGAATTACAAAATTTACTGCTAACCATGCAGAAACAGATGAACAAGCAGACCGATCGCATCGAACAAATTCCTGGAGTACCGCCTATTATCAAAGGCATTGATGTTGATAGGTATTCTCAACAACCTTGGAAGCCAAGTGCTGCACCCTTGCTTATACCCAAGAAGTTTAAAATTCCTGACGTTCCCAAATATGATGGAACAACTGACCCACGTGATCCTGTGACTGCATTCACTACTGGAGTAAAAGTCAACGACTTAACAAAACAAGAGATTGAATCAGTCCTTGTCAAAAAATTTGGCGAAATACTTACCAAAGGAGACCTAACCGGGTATTCTCGTCTCCCTTAAAAGTCTATTGACTCTTTTGCTAAGCTTGCAGATTCTTTATAAAAGCACACTCTGGTGCACAAAAAGTTGAGAAAAGAATGGAAGACATATTCAAAATAAAACAAGGAGACACGGAACTGCTCCATGAGTTTGTACACAAGTTTTAACGAGAAAGAATGCAATTACCCAGGGTGCCTGATAATTGGGCACCCATGGCATTTGCAAGCAACCTAAATGATAAAATCTCAGAAGCCACGAGACGACTTAAGGAAAGTCTAAGAGAATTCCCCGCTAGAACATGGAACGATGTATATAACAGGTATAGTACTAAACTCAGAATAGAAGAAGATATCATTGCTCGTTCAAGAGATGAAGATCATTCCAGATCAAGACATCCTGAATCACATAGAAGATCAAGTAAATATAGGTATGATCCTTACTTAGGACCCTCAGGACGTGATATTCGTCCCAGGTTCGAAAACACTAGGTCAGACTATAGACCACCAGGAAGAGACGTAGTCTCATCCTCATCTAGATCCAGAAAAGATCAAGACGAACGACCTAGAGGTAAGACCCGAATTGGGGATCATACCTTTAATGTAAGTACTACTGAACTTGTCTCAAGATTGAGGAACATGGGAGACAAGGTTAAGTGATCACTGGTGTGAATTCCATAACAATCATGGGCACAAGACTGCAGATTTTTACAAGGTGAAGTAGAAAATTTATTGAAACAGGGCTATTTAACAGAATTGTTTAGTGATAAAGGTAAACAGGCATAAATGAAAGAACATGCAGGAGCCCCCAAAGCCTCCTTCTCCAAAATGAACCGTCAACGTGATACACGGAGGTGAAGAAGTAAACAAAGTGGTCTGCAAAACGACCAAAAAGTTCACAATTACACATGGAAAACGGGTTCGTGAAAATCTGGAAGTGCACGATATAACCTTCGATGATGCAGATATTGGCGGATTAATGCTTCCTCATAACGATGCTATGGTAATATCTTTACTTGTTCATGACACTAACGTAAAAAGTTCCAGTTAGTTTAGTCAATATCATTTTGCTAAGAGTCGTGGAAGAAATGTTATTGGGGAATCAAGTAATTCCAAGGGCACGATCCATATAAGGGTTTGATAACTCTACAGTTATAACAAAAGGAGAAATTAAGCTTAGCACTTATGCTGAGGGGGTGATCAAAAGTACCAGGTCCCAAGTCATCGATACTGACATGGCTTATAACGTAATCGGGGGAAGGCCATGGATCCACGACATGAAAGCAATACGCTTCACCTTGCATCAGGTAATTAAATTCCCCTCTAAATGGGGAATTCAGAAAATTAGAGGCGATAAGCAAACCGCAAGAAATATAAACTCCGTGGTACACTACAACAAAAAAATAGAGGTAGAAGAATCACAAGATAAGGGAATCTCCCAAGCGGGTAACACCGCCCAAACAGGCATGGAAGAAATTACTACCCAAATAGGTACGGAATGTATTATTGCTAAAACAGGCACGAGAGAAAATACTTACGAGAAGGTGAATCAAGTTACCACGGAAGGTGCATTAGACCACATGGATGAAGATTCAAGACCGGACGTCATTCATGAACCGGAGGAAGACGAGCACATAAAAATAACTACGGAAGAGCTCGAAGCTGTTCCATTGTCTGAACAAAATCCTGAACAAAAAGTGTAAATAGGCACGATCTGGGCCCTGGTCGAAGAGGTAAGTTAATTGATTATTTAAAGGCTAACGCAGACTGCTTTGCATGGTCCCACTCAGATATGACAGGCATTCCACTAGAAGTGATGACTCATAAACTAAATGAAGATTCATCCTTCGTACCTGTTAAGCAGAAAGAAAAGAAAGCAAGGACCATTCAAGAACCAAGTGATTGACGAAGAGGTACAGAAACTCTTGAAGATTGGTTCGATACGAGAGGTAACGTAACATAACTGGCTAGCTAACACCGTGGTAGTACCTAAAAAGAATGGCAAATGGAGAGTATGCGTAGATTATATTGACTTAAATAAAGAGTGCCCTAAAGATTCATTCCCATTACCACATATAGATCAAATGATTGATGCCACTACAGGTCATGAATTATTAAGCTTTTTAGATGCATATTCTGGCTATAATCAAATTAAAATGGATCTCGCAGACGAGGAAAAAACTCCCTTCATTAAAAACATGGGGACTTACTGTTATAAAGTTATGCCTTTTGGCTTGAAAAATACTGGAGCCACCGATCAAAGGTTAGTGACTAAAATGATCCAAGAACATCTTGGAAAGACGATGGAAGTTTATATTGATGATATGTTGGTAAAATCAACACCAGCGGAAGATCATTTCCAGCATCTCTCTACTACTTTTGATATTTTACACAGGTATAATATGAAGCTAAATCCAGAAAAATGCGCTTTTGGAGTGCAATCAGGTAAATTTTTGGGTTTCCTTGTATCGNAAGAATGTCAACAAGCCCTCAAGAATCTGAAGATTTATCTATCGAAACCACCACTGCTTTCAAATAATAAAGAAGGGGAAAGATTTTACATCTACCTGGCTGTTTCAGAAATCGATGTAAGTGCAGTACTGGTAAGAGAAGAAAAATGTAAGAAATCACCTATCTACTATGTAAATAAAACTTTGCTAGATGCTGAAACTAGATATCCACATCTAGAAAAATTAGCCTTAGCTTCAATAATGGCATCTAGAAAATTACGACCATATTTTCAATGTCACCCAATCACCGTTGTTACTTCATATCCTTTAAGAAATATTCTGCATAAACAAGAATTATCAANACTTTTTAACGGTGCTAATCCGGGCCTATGGACCCTATTCACCGATGGCTCCTCAAATATAAAAGGTGTCGGCTTAGGCATAGTCTTAATATCACCCACGGGTGAAAAGACACGGCAAGATATCAAGTGTTATCCTATAACTAACAATGAAGCAGAGTACGAAGCTGTTATTGCAGGGCTTGAAATCGCACGGGAACTCTCAATCGAGAAAATCGTGATCAACAGCGACTCCCAACTAGTAGTAAATCAGATGCAGGGGACTTACATCGCTCGAGAGACTCGAATGTAACAGTATCTTGAAAAAGCACGAGAGCTCGTGAGACAATTCAAAACATGGTGATGCAAATACCTAGAGAGAAAAATGCAGAAGCAGATGCATTAGCTAACCTCGCAGCAGTCACAGAAGTAACAAACAAAGACAATGCAGTTGTCGTCCAACTATTCCACTCAATGATCGACCAGGACAGGAATGAGGTAACTTTCAACAACTTAACCTGGGACTGGAGAAACGAAATTCTTAATTTTTTGCAGAATGGCACCGTACCTGAAGACAGGAAAGCAGCTCAAGCACTTCACCACAAAGCTGCACGGTACTGCCTTATTCACGACTTGCTTTATCGCAAGATGTTCGGAGGACCCCTAGCTAAATGCCTCGAACCTAACCAAACGGAATTTGTGATGAAAGAAGTCCACGAAGGACACTGTGGAAATCACTCAGGGGCGAAATCCTTAGTGAAAACCCTAATCAGAGCTGATACTATTGGCCTAAGATGGAAGAAGAAGCTGAGAACTTCGTATCCAAATGCGACAGGTACCAAAGGTTTGCCAATAACATGCATCGACCAGCAAAATTATTGCATCCAATAGTATCCCCATGGACTTTCATGAAATAGGGTATGGACATAGTGGGACCTCTTCCCATAACTAAAGGACAGGTACGATTTTTGCTCATGCTAACCGACTATTTTACAAAATGGGTAAAGGCAGAAGCGTTCAAACAAGTGCAAGAAAAGGAAGTTAAAATCTTCTTATGGCGAAACATAATATGCCGCTTTGGGATACCAAAGGAGATCATGTGCGATAATGGCCCACAATTCATAGGCTCGCAAATCAAAGAATTCTTCGAAAGCTGGCAAATCAAACGGATCACTTCAACGCCATACCACCCCGTGGCTAATGGTCAAGCTAAGTCAACTAATAAGGTCATCATCAACAATTTAAAGAAGCGGTTGGATAAAGCCAAAGGAATTTGGCCTGATGAGTTACCCGCTACTATGGGCATACAGAACAACTTCAAAAACAGCCACGGGAGAAACCCCGTTCACACTTGTCTATGGCTCAGAAGCCTTAAGACCTGTGGAGATTGGCGAACCAAGCATAAGGTTCGCAACAGCCATGGAGGAAGAAAATGATGACGAATTGAGGACCAATCTAGACCTGTTCGAATCACGGAGAGAAACAACACTGATACGGATGGCAGCTCAAAAATAAATCATAGAGCATATTACAACCGTAAAGCTCATCTCAGGTACTTCAAGATTGGGGACTTCGTCCTCAAAAAAGTCTTTCAATCAACGAAAGAAGCAGGCGCAAAAAAGCTAAATCCAAATTGGGAAGGACCCTACAAAATTCGAGGCATAGCTGGGAAGCGCGCCTATGAGTTGGAATCTATGGACGGCAAAGTTCTACCAACAAGCTGGAACGCCATCCACCTAAAAAAGTATTACTTTTAAGGAAAAAAAGTACCCCCTGTCAGGTATCACACGTTCAATTTTATTTTGAACATTTAAAAATTTTACTAACTTGTTTAGATGATAGGAATAAAGCTAACCCATCACCAGATGATGATATTAGACCTGCAAAGACGCGAGGAAATAACACAATTCTCGGTCTAGGGTTACACTTTCTGATAGACGTTTCAAAGGGTTAAGCAGTCATCATTTAAAAACTATATACCTTCGAGTCCGGAATGTTTTTCCTTTTCAGGAAAAGGACCACAATGAAGGAATAATCAAGTGCTCGAGATATCATTCTTCAAAGCTCAAACACTGGCAGGACTATACAGTATGGAAGGCTAAGACGAAGCAAAGAAGACTATCATAAAGTCAAAAGCTCGAGCCTGAAGACCCATCTACCCAACAAGACAAGTTATACGAGTAGAATCGAAAGAGATCAAAAGAGTCATCCAAATACAAAGCCTAATGCAAAAATGAAAAAAAACCTTCGAACATGTTCAGGCTGAAAGGCAAAATATTAGTCACGAGGAAGAAATGTACATCTTTATACTTATTCAAAACTGTTGTAACAAAAACAGTTAGGGGTAAAGATCATCATCATTTCTACTTACTTAAAAAACTATTATCAAATAAAACAGTTACGAATGAAAGATCAAAATTCATGTATTTGTTCAAAAAACTATTGTCAAATAAAACAGTTACGGATGAAAAAGCATTTCCCTCGTACTTATTATAAAACTGTTATCAATAAAAACAGTTGCGGGTAGAAACCCCAATCTTTATAAAAACTGTTACTAGTGGAAAACAGTTGTTCCCTTGTACTAATACCGAAAAACTGTTACCTATAAAAAACTGTTACGAAATACAAGTGTATATCAAATCTGTTAAACAAAAATAGTTGCAACATGAGTTTTAGACGATAATCAAACACATGTAAAATGTCGTGGAAGTTCAAACAAAAAAACTTTCCTTGGAAACATTCTTAAAATTCCTATCACTCTATTGCATTATTATGAAGTTGAGACGTCTTCTTCATGTTAATCATAAAGGGCCCTATTTCATAAATGAAGCCTACTACAAAAAGGTTCACAAACACCGTTCCTACTATGAAAAGGTACGAGTGATTAATGCATCCTCATGCAAAAATTCAGAGGTAAAAACAAAAACCTAGAAAATTAAACTTAAGAATAAAGTAGATACTCGAAGCAAAAAGTCTTAATTTGCATATATTCAAAAAAAGCGGCTAAGTAAGAACTAAGTACAAACTAGTACTTAGCCGCATATGGTTTATACATCGAAATGCACCTAAGTTGTCAGTTGGGGACTTTTGAAAGATCCAAGTTTACCCCCGATGGAGCTGGGGGTAACCACCGATCAAATAAAAAAAGGGGGGTGAATCAGCACTTTAATCTTCTCGAGAAGGAGGATTGACTTCTTCGTCAGCAGGAGGAACAGGAGAAACTACGGTTGAAGAGACACGAGCAGCAGGAGTCTCACCATCAGGTGAAGAGAGGTTATGACCTTGTTGAGCCTTCTCCATGGCTTCCTTAGTTTTAGCTATTTCAGCACTAAGGTCGAAACCCTCTTGACTCATTTCCGTCAATGTGTCAAGGCGAGAATTCATATATGCCTAGATCACATCAACAACAGCCACCTCTTCAAGATCTTCATAATCCCTTGCCCATACTTGAAGCTTAGCTTTCAATCCGTCCTTCTCCGCTTTAGCAGCTTCATGGGCAGCCCATAACGGTAGAATCGACTCCTCCAGAGTTTGCACTTTATCTAAAGCATTACGAAGATCCTCTTGAGTATGGGTGAGTGATTGCACGAGCTTGCCTGAGTATTCTCCTTCTGCCCCAACAAGTTTTTTAAGTCTCTAATCTCCTCTGAGGCGCGGGATAGCTGCTCAGCAAATGAGGACTCCAGAATACTCTTGTCTTTATCAGACTGACTGGAAGAAGCCTTCTCTACTGCCAGTCTGCCGCCATGAGCCTCATCTGCCACTTCAAGGTACTCATTTCCTCTTCTAAGACATCCATGTCAATCATTAGGCTATCATATTGTGATTTCCAATTATCAGCATCGGCCTGCAACTCTTTTGTCTCCTGATCCGTATTTGAGATCCTCTTCATGAGCTCCATGCCTATAAGATTAATCTACAAGAAATAAACCAATTAGATATGATAAATTTCATATACGAAAATGAAAGAGGATAACCTGCATCATACCTTTAAAGAGGTATGCACAACTTCATTGGCCCGTGTAAGAGCACTATGGCTGGCTAGCTTGGTTTTCTCAGTGGGACCTATCAAAGGCTTGAGCCATACTTCGGGCTCTCCCATTTTCTTGAAAAGATTCCCCTCAGCTGGAACCTCTATTATCACCTGCCGCATCTCTCTGCTGGAAGACCCTATTTCCCTAGCTGAAGGCATGAAGCAGGCATAGATGAAGCAACAACAGGCACGGAGGGTTGAGGAACTGGAGAAGCCACGGGAAAATCAATAGGCACGGAGGATTGAAGAGTTGAGGAACCCACAGGCAAAGCAACAACAGAAGTCGTAATAGCCAAAGGAGTAGATGAGACAGCTTCTCTTAAAGAAGCAGGAAAAACAGCAGCCAAAGGGATATCATCAGGAGCAAGGTCAAAAACTTCATGGAACAAGTAACCTACAGACTCATGAATGGGGGAATGTGAAATATCTTCAGAGGTAGAGGGCTCAACCACATACACGGAAGGCAAAGTCATGGGTGTAGAATCATCATCCGAAATCACCCGCCTTCTCCGTGGCCTGCGCACCAAAGCACCCTCCTCTTCTTTTTCTTCTTCTACGGAACAGGACTCACCAATCTTCCTCTTCGAGGAAGACGAACCAATAATAATCTCTTGGGCCTGGGGCAAAGACATCTTCGGGATAGATGAAGCAGACACCCCATGAGCAGAGAACCCTATCAAAAGGGAAAAAGTTAAGGGACAGAGAAAGAAGAGGCTCGAGTAAGGAAAGAAGCAAGAACAAAAGCTTCACTTACCGTTGGTCTTTACATGCCAACCGTACTACCCAATGAAGTACTTCCAAGATCTCTCTTCTAAAGGAGCAACTGACAACAATTTTTTTACCCAATCACGGATACCGGAGACATTCTCAACAATACCCATGATTGCAGAGAGAAGAAGAAACAAATACGGTGTTAGTAAAACATCTCAAGTCAGAACGAGGAAAAGTAAATAGATGTGAGCTAAAGCATACTCACGTACACGATTCCACTTCTCAGGGAAGGGGAGATTTTCTTCACCCACTAAACCAACAGTGGGTACAGCAACATATCGGAGGTACCAACCCCTATCCTTATCATCTCTAGGGGTTACCAGCACTCTTTTGCTCCTAGCAGTCAGAGTAAAAACCACTTGACGAAACAAGGCAGGAGAGTAGATATGAATAAGATGGTTGAAAGTAAAAGGAACCGAGGCTAAAGAAGCTAAAATCCTAAGACATGCGACAACTCGCCACACAAGCAGACCAACTTGTCCTAAGCAGATATTGAAGAAACGACAGAATTCAATTATGACTGGATCAATGAGAGGTCTAAACCCTAGAGTAAAAGGGTATGTATAAACAAAAGAGTATCCCATCTTGTAAGACGTTATTCTTTGATAACTATTCGGAATGTAGACAGGGAAATCAGGCCTCCAAAAACACTCCCTACGAACAAGGGAAATCTGACCCTCAGTAATAAGGGTTGGATACCTTTCAACTCTCTCAAGGGAAGAAGATTGGTCGACGAGAACTTGATTATCTCTAGCAAAGACAAACTCAACAGGAATAATTTCATCAACTCCAGGTTCACGAAGGTGTTCATCTCTACCTCTAGACAAAGACCGGGAAGCCTTAGCCCTTAGAGAAACTAGAGACCTAGCGGAACGAGGGGAAACTATCTGAGAAGAACAAGAGCCTCTTGAAGGAGTGGATCCTAGACTCCTAACTCTACCACCGCTCCGACCCCTTGTCAAAGCAGAAAATGGCGTTAAATTCTCAATACCTATTACTCTCTGAGGTTGATTTGAAGAAGACATGTTTACAAAGGCAAGAAAAAGTTCTTTACAAAAGACAAAGTTAGAAAGTGTTTCGTGGAAGAAAATAAAAGAAGAAAGGTATTTATACTTGAGGACAACCGTCAAACATGAAAAAAAAATAATATAATGATGAAAATTCATAATTGAAGGTGTCACTTCGGGACTGACGAAGCCGCAGAAAGCCCTAAAAAGCGCCGAGTAACTGCAGAACCAATCTGAGAAGAACACGTGGTTTGAGCATTAAATAGAAGTGAAAATGACGTCTATGATTCAGAGAATGATACAATGTTTCGAGGTAAAGCGGAGGCAAAATATTCCCGCCATAAATGAGTATCCACTTAGCAAATATTAATCTATAAATTTGGTAAGTGGGGGGACTATCTGTATTGGTAAAAAAGAGCTTCACACGTGTAATAAATCTTGATGACTCAGCAGTCTACGTGGAGAAATGAAGACACGACAGCTAGACGGGACTCTATGAAGAGGTATGAGGCAAAGAGGCACGACAAATCACACCCACGGGTTAATTAGCTACATAAGTCTCAACCTAATTGAGAATATGAAGAGACACAGTCAAAATGTATCTGGGCAGAACAAAGGGCGGATTCAAAGATCTTCAATTAATGATCCACACGTTACACGACATTCACGCAACAGTTACGATTACTCATTGTAACATTACATTAATGTCATAATTAGTCATTAATGCTCAATCACTGAAAAAGGCATACGTTATATTAAGAAATTCCCTATATAAGGGAGTAATATATAACCTGTAAAAGAATCATCCAAACTAATATTGCAATATACCTACTTTCTATGCATCTTACTGCTTTCCATTTACAAGTTTGCCTACAATTATAATCTTATTCTTTGGTTATCAGAAACCCGTGTTCTTCTTAAAATAGCTTTGGGCAAAGAATCCAATTCTTTGGTTAAACATTAGGGTCGGTCACAAAGTCTGCCAAAATTTGAGATTTAATGGAGGCCTGGGACCGATATTCAATACCGTTCGCACTAATTTCTACGGCCCATTTGGCCAATCGTCCCGAGAGCTCGATTTGATGCATTACACTCCTCAATGGGTAAGTAGTCACAACACATATGGGGTGACATTGAAAATACGATTTTAGCTTTCTAGAGGCGCTTAGCTGAGCGAGCGCCAATTTCTCTATATAAGGGTATCTAGTTTTGGCCTCGCCTAAAGTCCTGATAACATAGTAAATTGGAAATTATGTACATTTCTCATCCTAGACCAGGACTCCACTTACCTCTACTTCCGATACCACTAAGTACCAGCTCGTCTGTCTACGGAGTACGAAGAAGATTTGGGCTCGATAGATAACGCTTGGGTTCTTCCAAGGCCTGTTGACACTCTAGTGTCCATGAGAAGTTATTCTTCTTTTTATTTAATGGTGAGAAGAATTGGTGACTCTTGTCAGAGGACCTCGAGATGAATCATCCCATGGCAACGGGAAGAGTCCTTGGGACATTCCTTATTCAAATCCTTATAGTCTACACGCATTCTTAATTTATTCCCTTTTATAGGGACTACCACTACATTCGCTAACCAATCGGGGTATTTAACCTTACGAATGGACCCTATTTTGAGGAGTTTAGATACCTCGTCCTTGATGAAAGCATGTTTGACCTTGGACTGGGGTCTTCTCTTCTGCTTGACCGGGTGGAACTTCAGATCCAAGCTTAGCTTGTAAGTGGTTATTTCCAGTGGGTTCCCTATCATATCAATGTGGGACCATGCGAAATAATCTTCGTTAGCTATAAGAAGTCAAATGAGTTTTTTCCTAAGCTCGGGTATTAACCTCGTGCCTAGATATACCTTTCGATCAGGTAAGTGTTCAATTAGTACGATTTACTCCAGTTCCTCGACCTTTGATTTAGTAGCGTTAGAATCGTCCTGGGTTGTGAAAGATCTGAGGACTCCGTAGTCGTCGTCGTCGTCTACCGCGCGTTCCTCCAATTCTGTCAAGGCTGGTATCGGTGATTGTTATTTGGCCCTGTCTTGACCATCCGATTCAGATCCTCCGATGTCGAGAGTGTGGATGCCGGGATCACCTCATCGAAAGCGAACATCTCCTTGGCGTCCGGTTGTTCCCCATAAACTGTTTTGATTCCTCCAAGTGTTGGGAATTTCAGCACCTGGTGCAGTGTCGAGGGTATTGCTCTCATGTTGTTAATACATGCTCTCCCAAACAAAGTGTTGTATCTCATATACCTTTCGATTACATAGAACTTGGCTTCATGTATGGTTACGGCTATGTTCACCGATAATGTTATCTCCCCTTTAGTGGTCCCATATGCCATGTTGAACCCGTTCAGGACTCGGACAGCAGATTCTATCTTATCTTGTAGGACGAGTTGTTCCACGACCCTCGATTTGATGATGTTAGATGATCTACCTTGATCAATTAACACACTCTTAATTTGAGATTTATTTAGGAGTATCGATATTACGAGTGCATTGTTGTGGGTTGTACGATCCCCTTAGCGTCTTCGTCGTTGAAATTTCGGTACATAATCCCGGGACCATTTTTCTCTTGTGATGGATACTTTGGTGCGTTTCAACATTGGCCCCAGGGGAATGTCGACCCTGCCAATGATCATGTTAATGACGTGCTGAGGTTCCTCCTATTCAGCCTGCTTATTAGAATCTCTGTTTCTGAAGTGGTTTTTGCCCCGATCACTCAGGAATTCTTGGAGATGTCCGTTGTTGAATAGCCGGGGCACCTCCACTCTTAATTGTTGGCAGTCTTCTCTTCTGTGTCCATGAGTGCCGTGATATTTTCACATTAGGTTAGGATCCCTTTGGGCTGGATTGGGCTGTAAAGTCAAGGCCATTTTGTAACTCTGATGCATCTGATGGCAGATACGATAGCGACGGCATTGACGTTGAAGTTGTACACTGATAATATTGACGCTTCTCTAGGCCCGATGGGCCTACCGAAGCTATTTTTGGTCATGAGTCCCCAGTTTCTTTGACATTGGTCATTTCTCCTTTCATTTATCATAGGGTTCTGCCCGGACCCAGTGCTTCTTAGGTCTCCATTGTACGACTGATACCGATCCTTCTTTGACCTCGGTTCATGATCTATGTCTCTCTTGACTCTGTTGATAATTCTGAACAGATACTCGGACCCGGAAGGGTTCCCGAGCTGATCATCTTCGACCTTAGTTTTTGATTGACACCGGTTATGGACATCGGCCCAAGTGACGATCGGATATTCTACCAAGTTTTGTTTCAACTACTGTGAAGCCAATGAGCTTCGAATATAGAGTCCTTAGGTGAAATCCTGAACAACCTGATCATCTACGACCGGGGGCAAGTCCATTCATTCCATTAAAACCGTGACACGAATTCCCTGAGCATCTCGTTATCCCTCTACTTTACTTTGAAATGCTCTAACTTCCTGGTCTCAACCTTGGTAGCCCTGACATGTGCTCTTACAAAGGAATCTGCAAGCATAGCAAATGAGTTAATAGAATTAGGAAGTAAGTTGTGATACCATGACATAGCTCCTTTTGACAGGATCTCCCATAACTTTTTCAACAAGACAGACTCGATCTCATCATCCTCTAAGTTGTTCCATTGTACTTAGGAACCTCGAGCATGCAGAACTTCTTAAGGATCGACTTTGGATCAGCGCTCAGAGGAAAAGGTTTTTGAACGAACTTCTTGGAATCCAGGCCTTTTAATATCATTGGTGCTCTTGGGATTTGGTCGACCCTGGAATTGTAGGTTTCCACCTTTTTGTCATTAGTTTCGATTTTCTTCTCTCCTGATTCTACCTATTTTGTTAGTTCCTCGAGCATCTCTATGATCTCGGGGTTAGTCCCTGATTCACTTTCATTCGGCCTCTCTGCGACCGGTTCATTTCTGCGGGTGGCTTCCCGGGATGGATCGGGTTCAATTTTGCTCGGCACACATCTTTTATTCTGTAACTGGGCTATTGCCTCTTGTTGAGCCTGCAACATTTCGAAAATCACCCGTAAATTGATCCCGTCCCCTCCAACATCTTGTGTATTTTGGGATTCTGATCGGGCTTCACCACGAATGCTATTCTCGGGGTCAGTAGGAAAATTTGCATTGATGGCCACATGCGAGTTGGCATCAATCGGGTCAGGGACCGGAATTCTGATGGGATCAACGGGTGGTATCTCGCCACTGGGCATTATGTTGTTATTTTCGTCGTGATGACCGAACTCTTTGTCAACTTGTATAGGTGTTGACTGGGGGTTTGACATTTGAGCTTTAACCTAAAATTAGAGACACTCCAAAGAACAAGTGTAAAGCAATGTGTGTTACAGAAATTTGTGTCAAATAACCACTAGCCCAACGGTGGGTGCCAAAGTGTTTACCCTGAAAATCGGATAACAATTAAATTTATAAGTGATTTTAAGGATACACAGATTTATTTGACACAAAGAAGTAAATAAAGACAAATTAAATAAATAAGGATGAAGTAAGTTCAAACCACACGAGGAAGACGATTTAAGCCCTAGTGAAATGTTTGCCCTCGTAACAACAAGCACTGATGAACAAAAGCAGAAGAACTAATAACAGAAAAAATAATAATATATTGCCTTGGAATGTGTGTTATCATGTCTTTCATGAATTATCATACCTCTTTTATATAGTAGAGGATTCTTACTTTAAGTACAATTCTATAAAAGGTAAAAAAATCTCTCAATTTACTTATTGCCGATTCCTTATTGATACGTGTCGAGATTCCTGCCGTAATCCGGACGGTAATAAATATTTCGGTCTTCTGTTGGCTATGCTAACAATATTTCTTCGAGCTCATTCGAGGCTAGGATCGATTCCCGAATCACGGCCTCGATATTATCAAAGGCAGGCGTTCTGCCCCCGTGTTCTAGCCCAGTGGGACTTGCGGTCGATCTTCAGTCTTTTATTGCCATGTTTCGAGCCTGTCTTACCATGTCGCATGCGAGCTCGATTTTTATCGTTTACAATAGGTAAATTTAATATATTTTGAGTCACAAAATTACTTTTACAGTTTACGGTAATTAGTTAAAAGTTGAATACTTACTCGTGAAATTAATTCTCATTAACTAGAACATTGGAAGGAAAGAAACATAACCTAGAGCAGCTGGTGTTCCAAATCTGTATTGGATTTCAATTAATTGGAATTCGCATAATGTAAATCATATCAAAGAGTAAAGTGTTTCATAAGAGGAGTAATTCTTTTTCATTTCAGGACTTAAAACCGAGCATCTAACTGGTGCAGAAATTCTTTTCATCCTACCACAATTATTGTAAATAATATATGTATATGCTTTCTCATTTATGACGTCAGATTTATATATGCTGTCGTGGAACTAATTTTACCAATAATCATTTAACTTTTCATTTATTGTAATATATCATAAAACTAATTTGTAAAATGAAACATATAACTTAACTATGTTACGACACTATTATATTATGGATATCCATTAATTGCTCCGCTATAGATAATCTTTCTGAAGAAGATTATCCATTTAGTACTCTGTTGAGTTTATCTATATGTAGCTGATGCAGGCAGGTTACAAGCAACTCAATAAAATGACTTGCAACAGCTTCTTATTAAATAGGCAGGTTGCGAGCAGCTCATGCAGACAGCTTACAAGCAGCTCAAAAAAGCCTCGCAGCTGCTTCCCTTCTTCTATAAATAGAGGAGTTTTCAGTTCATTATGTACATCAGTTTGAAATTTGAATAATATATCAATCTCTCTCTCCATACTTTCCTTCGATTTATTTACTTTACAGTCTTTAGTTTTCTAACACGTTATCAGCACGAGACTCTGTCATTTGGAGGACTTACTTCGAATTTACTTTCTATTTCAGCGTTCATCTCCGATGTAAGGAGACGCTCTACGTCCGTGGTTAGATATTTTTCATTTCAAGCATCAAAAGGCAGATTGTATCCTCGAGGTGGTAAGATTTTCTTCTCGGCGGTAGTGATGTGGATATCACTTACATCTGGAATGGCCAAATTTGTGTAAAGTAATTTGAGCCTTCTGCTTATATTTGGTTTAATATCTTTATCATCGCTTGCTTGGTTATATTCTATGTATACAATACCTATTTTGGTATTTGTTTTCATCCTTATTATCTTAATAAAAGATTACAAAGTTGTCACGCCCCAAAACCGAGGGACGAGACCGACGCCTAACCAGGTGAACCCGGTCAAGCGGACCTGGATTGCCTTTCCTACCCAACGCGTTCCCCCGTATATACAATGCACCATATTCCATATGAAATAGCAACTTAGGATTTAAGCGTGGATTTACAAACTTAAGTTCATTTCTCTTTTAGCATTTCAACAGTTGATTCCCAAAACATACACAATACATACATAACTTTCCAATACGGACCACGATTCCAAATACGTACAGTTACTACCCAAAATACATATATACACCCACATCATGTCTACGAAGCCTCTACGAATACTAGGAGTTTATACAATACTTGCCGGCAACAAGGCTCCAGCTATACCTTACAATACATAACAGACTCAAAAGAGATGGCATGAATTACACACGGCCCCGGGAGGAAGTGAGGCTAACCAGTACTGCTGAAAGATGAGGAGGAGGCACCACTAACGGCGAGCTGAGCTACCTGCTATGGACCCACCTACATCCATATAAAAGATGTAGCGCCCCCGGCAAAAAGGACGTTAGTACCATTGAATAGTACTAGTATGTATAAACAAACTTTACTCTATGTAAAATCAAACAATACACATATACGAGGCAGTTAAAGAAACTCAAACAAATATTGCACAGATATACAGAGAATCACGAATGAGGTTTCCACAGTTTCTTATTTCAATTGCTTCCCCTATTGCGGCGCGCAATCCGATCCACCTAACAATCACATTACACCCTTATTACTTCTGTTGCAGCGTGCAACCCGATCCCACCTTACATTTCTCTTGCGGCGTGCAACCCGATCCCACCTAACATTTTTGTTGCGGCGTGCAACCCGATCCCACCTTACAATCACATCACACCCTTATTACTTCTGTTGCGGCGTGCAACCCGATCCCACCTTACATTTCTGTTGCGGCGTGCAACCCGATCCCACCTTACCATCACATTTCATAGCAAACAATAGCAACCCACAATTTAATCACAGGGTTTCATATCATCAAGAGTACAACTTCATAACACCCAAACAATCATGTGTTCACAATAGTCTTTATCATCCATTAATTCAACCACAAAGATGCTCATCAACAAGAATATAAATTCATTACAACCAACAATCCATATGAAGTTAATCCACAATAAACCTTGCCAACAATGAGTCATATACGATATTTCCATGGTCATTTAGTTCAATTAGGTCAATTCACAGCTCTCTTTCATCACTTATTACACAACCCTTATCACTTAGATACATTTACACATTTGAGTTTTTTACCATTCTTTCATACCAACATACTCAAGCATTTAACGAACCTTGCACATGATAGAGTAATCACATAGAAATCACCTTTCACAATTTCAATTATCATGAATAGTCGCCTAAGAAAATCAGAGAATGAAATCTCACACCTCAACAAAACCGGGCAATCAATTCACATATACTCAGCAAGAAGCTCATACCGAATGTTTGGACACCAACAAGGTGACTCTACGAAGATTAAAGTTAGCCATACATACCTCGAGTCGTCCCCTTTTTATTTTCTATCAAAATTCACCGGGCCGTCTAGCACCGTCAATCTATTCCTCAATGTGACATATTTCACTTAGAATTATGAATCTTGTACTCAATTGAGCATTTTATCAAACACTATGTAACCCCTTAGACTACTAACCCTCTTTTGAGAATAATTACCCAAACTTGTTTATTACGGGTTTAACTTGCATGCATGCAAGATTTCAACTTTTTATTTTCAAGAACCAACCTATGTGTGTTTTATTCTTACCCAAAATCTGAGAAATTGGGGAAATGGGGTGAAGCCATACCTCTTTGAGTGAAGAAGATGACAATAACTCGATAATTTTCGGGCTTGAGTGATTTTCGAAAATCAAATTGGATGATGTTGAAACCTTCTCTCTCAAAAAATCTCTTTTTCTCTCTCTATTTTTGGTTAGAAAATCGTTAAAAATGAAGGGATGGGGTATTTTATAAAACAGGGGATCGGGTTTTAAATTTAGAAAATAGGAGCCCCGACACAAAAATGCGGTCAGGAATGCGATCGCATTCCTGCTATGCGGTCCGCATACCTATTATGTGATCGCATAGTGCGTCGCATAACCTCCCTCGCAAAAACCATGGGGCAAGAATGAGACAACTATGCGGTCCGCATACCCTATGTACAGGTATGCGGTCCGCATACCTGTTATGCTATCGCATAGTACGTCGCATAATGCGCAATTTCTGGAAAATTTATTCTTTCAAGTTCTGGGATACTTTTAACTCAAAATAGGACCATTTTAAGAATTTCTACAGTTATAACAACACATTGACCTATTCGGGCATTATTTTAGACATAGAAATTTTATGGGTCTTTACATCCTCCCCCACTTAAAATCATTCATCCTCGAATGAGGATCGGGAAATCATTTGGTTATGAAAACACAATATGCGAAACCCTAATTTTTTTACTAACTCCGCTATTTTCTGAAAATTTTGCCAGAGTTTTCTCTGTAATTAGGCCTATCTACCTGTCAGAGAGCCCCCGAAACACATGTTCTTAACCAATTCCACACATAACTAGTTATTTCATGGCCTTGCACATAATTTGGTCACTTCGACAAGTCCCATATAATTCAATTACTTCTACATGCCATATACACTTCAATTAATCCTTACCGATCTACACTTCAATTAATCATTACCAATCTACACTTCAATTAATATTTTAACCATGACATGAGTTTCACATAAATTCATTTACTCCAAGGGGTTTCACATTACTCAAATATCATAACATACACAATTATGGCACAACTTGAGAAGTTACAATAGTAGAGGAATTAGGGGAAAATGGGTGGTTTTGCACAAAACTGAACATAACATATAATTTCTTAGAGATGATAATTCGCACGATCACTACTAGACTTATTCAAACAAATGGGGATATTTTTCTCTCATTTCATTTTTCGCGTCCCACATGGCTTCCTCAACTTGCTGAATTCGCCACAACACTTTAACTGAAGCAATTTCTTTGCTCCTCAATCTACAGACTTGCCTATCAAGATTAGCAACCGGAACCTCTTCATACGATAATTCTTCATTAACCTCAATAGTCTCAACTGGCATGATGGCTGATGGATCTCCAACCACTTTCTTCAACATAGACACATGGAACACCGGGTGCACTAATGACATTTTAGGGGGAAATTCCAGCCGATAGGCCACCTGCCCTATCCTTTGAGCGATCCGATATGGCCCGACATACCTAGGGCTCAATTTTCCTTTCTTCCCAAACCGCATTACTCCCTTCTATGGAGACACTTTCAAGAATACCCAATCATCTACTTGAAACTCCAAATCTCTTCGACGAACGTCCGCATAGGATTTCTGACGACTCTGAGCAGTCTTCATCCTTTCCTGAATGACTTTTAACCTTTTCCATAGCTTGGTGCACAAGATCTGGTCCTAGCAATTCTGCCTCACCAACCTCAAACCATCCGATCGGAGATCTACATCTCCTTCTGTACAATGCCTCAAATAGGGCCATCTGAATACTAGCATGACAACCGTTATTGTAAGCAAATTCTATAAGTGGAAAATGACCATCCCAGCTACCCTTGAAATCTAATACACAAGCCCGCAACATATCTTCAAGCGTCTGAATAATCTGCTCTACCTGACCATTAGTTTGTGGATGGAATGTTGTGCAGAGATTTACCTGCATACCCAAACTTTGCTGAAATTTCTTCCAAAAGTTAGCTGTGAACTGGGCCCCTCAATCCGAGATAATAGATACTGGAGTGCCATGGAGCCTGACTATTTCTTTGATATACAACTGAGCATACTGTTCTGCAGTATCGGTGGACTTGACTGGCAAGAAGTGAGCTGATTTCGTGAGTCGATCCACTATCACCAAATCGAGTTGAACCTACGTGGAGTGCAAGGTAACCCCACCACGAATTCCATACTTATCATCTCCAATTTCCACATTGGTATTTCCATAAGCTGCGTCAACCCACCGGCCTCTGAACGGCTTCCAAATGTGCCAAGCTACCCATGGATTTTCGACTAAGAGCGTCGGCTACCACATTCGCCTTCCCTGGATGGTTCAAAATATTCATATCATAGTCCTTGAGCAATTCTAACCACCTCCGCTGCCTCAAGTTCAACTCCTCCTGCTTGAATAAATACTAAAGACTCTTGTGGTCTGTGAACACATCCACATGGACCCCATAAAGATAATGCCGCCAGATTTTCAATGCAAACACAACCGTCGCGAGCTCCAAATCATGCGTCAGATAATTCTTCTCGTGATTCTTGAGCTGTCTTGAAGAATATGATATTACCTTCCCGCACTTCATCAACACACACCCCAAACCAACCCTTGAAGCATCACAATAAACCAGAAATCCCTCTGAACCTTCTGGCAAGGTCAACACTGGTGCCGAAGTCAGTCTCTACTTTAATTCATGAAAACTCTTTTCACATGCATCGGACCACTGAAACTTAACTGTTTTCTGCGTCAGCTTAGTCAATGGGGAGGCGAGAGTAGAGAATCCCTCCACGAACCTCCGATAATACCCAGCTAGACCCAAGAAACTGCGAATCTCTGTCGGGGTCGTTGCCCTAGGCCAATCCTTCACCGCTGCAATCTTTTGGGGATCAACCCGAATCCTCTCCCTGGAAACAACATGGCCCAAAAAGGTGACTGATTCTAGCCAAAACTCACATTTTGAAAACTTTGCATACAATTGGTGTTGATGAAGAGTCTGCAGAACTACCCTGAGGTGATTAGCATGATCCTCCTGACTCCGCGAATAAACAAGAATATCATCAATGAAGACAATCACAAAGGAGTCGAGAAACGGTTTGAAAACCCGATTCATAAGATCCAAAAAAGCTGCTGGGGTTTTGGTTAGCCCATAAGACATTACCAGAAATTCAAAGTGCCCATATCGAGTCCTGAAGGCAGTCTTACAAATATCATGCTCCCTGGCCTTTAACTGGTGATTCCCAGACCGCAAATCAATTTGAGACGAACTTAACACCTTGCAACTGGTCGAACATATCGTCTATCCGAGGTAATGGGTATTTATTCTTGATGGGGACCTTGTTGAGCTGCCGATAATCAATACAAATCTGAAGCAATCCATCCTTCTTTCTGACAAAAAGAACCGGTGCGCCCCAAGGCGACACACTAGGCCGAATGAAACCCTTTTCTAATAGACCTTTCAATTGTTCCTTCAACTCCCTTAATTCTGTTGGCGCCATCCTGTAAGGCGGAATAGATATTGGCTGCGTATCTGGCAATACATCAATCCCGAAATCGATCTCTCTATCTGGAGGAATCCAAGGAAGATCGTCCGGAAATACTTCAAGAAATTCATTCACAACAGGCATGGATTCGGGAGCAGGCACCTCTGAAGTGGTGTCCGCAACCCGGACCAAATGGTAGATGCACCCTTTTCTGATCATCTTTGAGGCTTTAAGGTAGGAAATGAATCTACCTCTTGGCACAACATTATTCCCCTCCCACTTGATAATTGATTCATTAGGAAACTCGAGCCTCATAATTCTGGTTCGGCAGTCGAGTTTAGCAAAGCATGAATAGAGCCAATCCATACCCATAATTACATCAAAATCTACCATTTCTAACATAAGATCGGCCATGATATCCCGACCACGCACCGTGACAGCACAATTTCTTTAGACTCGCACGGCCGTAATAGAATCACCAATCGGAGTCGACACAAAGAACGGCTCATGAAGTTGTTTGGGTTCTATCCCAAAACTTGAAGCAATAAATGGATTAACATATGACAAAGAAGACCCGGGATCAATAAGGGCATAAACATCATGTGACTGAACAATCAGAATACTTGTGACAACATCTGGAGAAGCCTCGGCACTCTGGCGACCACTCAAAGCACAAAACCGGCTGGGTCCCTCTTGACCTCGCGCTCTACCCCTAGGTGCTCCGCACCCTGCTGGTTCTGGAGGTCATGCTAAGGACGTAGCGGCTGATGAACTGGAGGGCTGAGCAGCACCCCTACCTGTGTCCTGACTGGGCGCACAGCAATCTCGCTGAACATAGCCCCTCACTCCGCATCTATAGCATACCGGAATATCCAAGTAACAAGGCTCAGTATGAAATCTCCCACACTTAGGGCATGGGACCGTCCGCTGCTGCTGGACCCTCCCACCTGAACGACCCGACTGATGGAACCTCCTGCTATCTGAACCGGGTCCAAAATGACCTCCCTGCTGATAAATGTGCCCTGATGGCGGCGCACTGGCTGAGGACTGAGCATATGACTGAGATGGCCTTGATTATCCTCTCCCAAGAGCTGATCTCACACCTCCAACTGAGCTCCCAGGGTTGCCCGCTGACCGGGCCCTACTACTGCTCTCTCTCTCTCCATCCTTATCTTCAATTTCCGAGCCTCTGTAGCCTGGGCGAATCCCACTATTTTCCCATAATTCATATCCGAATGCAAGGCAGCTGTAGCAGCTTCATTAATAACCAAGGGACCAAGGCCCTGAACAAACCGACGAACTCTAACCTCCATAGTAGACACCATGTGAACAACATATTTGGACAAGCGCACAAACTCCATATGATACTCCCACACACTCATGTTGCTCTGCTTGAGGGACTCAAACTCTGAAGCACGGGCTGCCATAATATCGGCAAGCAAGAAATGATCCATAAAGGCTTCCACAAACTCCTCCCACCTCGTCGGAAGGCTCCCCTCTCCACGGGAACTCTCCCATATTTCAAACCAAGAATATGTCGCTCCCTTCAGACGATAGGAAGCCAACTCAACCCCCTCTGTCTCAGTAGCCCTCATAACTCGGAGGGTCTTGTACATCTCATCAATAAACTCCTGAGGGTCGGCCTCTAGGTCGGTGCCTGTGAACTCTGGAGGGGCTAACCGGAGAAACTAGTTGACCCTGGAACCTGAAGAATCCCCTTGCTCGCTAGAGGATGCAGGGGGAACATGTGATCTTTGGGCCTGGGAGGCCACTAACTGGGTCAACATATGAATAGCTCCCCTGAGATCCCCATCAGAAATAATGGGACCGGAAGCTAGGACTGAAGAAGGATCAGGAACATCAGCGGGGTGGACAGTAGCACTCTCCGCTGGAGCAGGAATAGGAATATCCTGGCCTGGGATGGAAGAGTCAGGCAGATTCAGTTCCAGGGAATCATTCTCACCCGCACCATCAGATAAAGAATTCACGGCCACTCTTGGGGTGGCATTGGTTTCTAGGCCAAGTCGAGCTCTCTTCTTGGGTGCCATTTACTGAAAATTAGAACAATGCACGAGTTAGGGATAGGCAACCTCACCTTCCACCACATCGCACGATATAGAATAGCAATAAAAAGGTACTTTCCTAAATGCCCATGCAGCCCGCTAATTATAGATGTGGTCGACAACACACCGATAAGAAGGGCTCTACTAGACACGGCTCCGAGACATCCTAGGACTCTTTTAAAACCTTAGGCTCTAATACATAGTTTGTCACGCCCCAAAATCGAGGGACGAGACCGGCGCCTAACCAGGTGAACCCGGTCAAGCGGACCTGGACTGCCTTTTCTACCCAACGCGTTCCCCCTTATATACAATGCATCATATTCCAAATGAAATAGCAACTTAGGATTTAAGCGTGGATTTACAAACTTAAGTTCATTTCTCTTTTATCATTTCAATAGTTGATTCCCAAAAACATACACAATACATACATAACTTTCCAATACGGACCACGATTCTGAATACGTACAGCTACTACCCAAAATACATATATACACCCACATCATGTCTACGGAGCCTCTACGAATACTAGGAGTTTATACAATACTTGCCGGCAACAAGGCCCCGGCTATACCTTACAATACATAACAGACTCAAAAGAGATGGCATGAATTACACACGGCCCCGGGAGGAAGTGGGGCTCACCAGTACTGCTGAAAGATGAGGAGGAGGCACCACTAACGGCGAGCTGAGCTACCTGCTATAAACCCACCTACATCCATATAAAAGATGTAGCGCCCCCGGCAAAAGGGACGTTAGTACCATTGAATAGTATTAGTATGTATAAACAAGCTTTACTCTATCTAAAATCAAACAATACACATATACGAGGCAGTTAAAGAAACCCAAACAAATATTGCACAGAGATACAGAGAATCACAAATGAGGTTTCCACAGTTTCTTATTTCAATTGCTTCCCCTGTTGCGAAGCGCAACCCGATCCCACCTCACAATCACATTACACCTTTATTACTTCTGTTGCGGCATGCAACCCGATCCCACCTTACATTTCTGTTGCGGCGTGCAACCCGATCCCACCTTACAATCACATCACGCCCTTATTACTTCTGTTGTAGCGTGCAACCCGATCCCACCTTACATTTCTGTTTTGGCGTGCGACCCGATCCCACCTTACATTTCTGTTGCGGCGTGCAACCCGATCCCACCTTACCATCACATTTCATAGCAAACAATAATAGCCCACAATTTAATGACATGGCTTCATATCATCAAGAGTACAACTTCATAACACCCAAACAATCATGTGTTCACAATAGTCTTTATCATCCATTAATTCAACCACAAAGATGCTCATCAACAAGAATATAAATTCATTACCACCAACAATCCATATGAAGTTAATCCACAATAAACCTTGCCAACAATGAGTCATATACGATATTTCCATGGTTATTTAGTTCAATTAGATCAATTCACAACTCCCTTTCATCACTTGTTACACAACCCTTATCACTTAGATACATTTACACATTTGAGTTTGTCTTTCATACCAACATACTCAAGCATTAAAGAACCTTGCACATGATAGAGTAATCACATAGAAATCACCTTTCACAATTTCAATTATCATGATAGTCGACTAAGAAAATCAGAAAATGAAATCTCACACCTCAACACAACCGGACAATCAATTCACATATACTCAGCAAGAAGCTCATACCGAATGTTTGGACACCAACAAGGTGACTCTACGAAGATTAAAGTTATCCATACATACCTCGAGTCGTCCCCTTTTTAATTTCTATCATAATTCACTGGGCCGTCTAGCACCGTCAATCTATTCCACAATGTGACATATTTCACTTAGAATTAGGAATCTTGTACTCAATTGAGCATATTATCAAACACTATGTGACCCCTTAGACTACTAACCCCCTTTTGAGAATAATTACCCAAACTTATTTTTCCCTTTACTAGATTACGGGGTTTAACTCACATGCATGCAAGATTTCAACTTTTTATTTTCAAGAACCAACCTATGTGTATCTTGTTCTTACCCGAAATCTGAGAAATTGGGGAAATGGGGTGAAGACTTACCTCTTTGAGTGAAGAAGATGACAATAACTCGATAATTTCCGGGCTTGAGTGATTTTCGAAAATCAAATTAGATGATGTTGAAACCTTCTCTCTCAATAACTCTCTTTTTCTCTCTCTATTTTTGGTCAGAAAATCGTTAAAAATGAAGGGATGGGGGTGTTTTATAAAACAGGGGGCTGGGTTTCAAATTTAGAAAATAGGAGCCCTGACACAGAAATGCGGTCAGGAATGCGATTGCATTCCTGCTATGCGGTCTGCATTCCTGTCGCATAGTTGGCCTTCAAATTTTCCAAAATGGGAACCACACTGCCCAGGTATGCGACCACTATGCGGTTCGCATACCTGTTATGCGATCGCATAGTGTGTTGCATAACCTCCCTCGCAAAAACCATGGGGCAAGAATGACACGACAACTATGCAGTCCGCATACCTAAAATGCGATCGCATTCTGGGTCGCATAGTTGTCCTCAATTTGGACAGTAGCCTGTCCAGGTATGCGACCACTATGCGGTCCGCATACCTATTATGCGATCGCATAAGGCGCCGCATAACGCGCAATTTTTGGAAAATTTAATCTTTTAAGTTCTGGGATACTTTTTACTCAAAATAGTACCGTTTTAAGAATTTCTACAGTTATAACAGCACAAGGACCTATTCGGGCATTATTTTAGACATAGAAATTTCACGGGTCTTTACAAAAGCGGATAATATTGTTAGATCCACTTAAACTCCAGCAGAGCTTGCAAGATATATACAACCACCAGAAGTAGTTATGTTTCGTATATCTCATTGTAACTTAATTTTGTTAACCACCAGAAATGGTATATGCATATGACCACCAGAAGTGATAATTAAGGTTTTTTATGGTTACAATTGAAGATAAGTTAGAGAAAATTTCTCTATATTACTTGCATGCGTGGATTTGCTCCTGAAGTAGCATTATCTTTCTAAGCCATCACACAATTTAGTGTGATTAATGCACGATCAGAAAATTATGTTCCGTTCCCAGAACGATGAGAACTTTTGCTAAATATTAATCTATTTCCTGAAGTGAATGTGACAATATTAATACTCGTAAATATGAACACGATTTTGATGTAAATATATTACAATTCACCCCCAGAAGAGGGAATATATACTTAATATTTTGTATTTTAAATTTGCTCCTGAAGAAGTAACACAATTGAAATTTCCTCCTGAAATTGGAAAATATTACGTAGAGGTGTTTTCTTGTGCTTAAACATTTATATTGTTTATTTGATTATGATTTTTTCTCATGATACCAGAAGTGTCTTAATATTGTTTATTTGTCAACCTGCAATTTGGCATTTGAAATTGCTTTTCCCAATTAAGAGAATAGTTTTCAGATTATAAATCAAGAAAGTTCATCTTGATAATGCTAGTTTATCTCCAAGCTACTTTATCATTGAATACCTCCTATTAATGGCTAAAATATTGCATATGAGAACAAAGCTTCATGTGTTGGTTTAAGATTTTCTAAATTGCATACAACAACACTTGTATGCATCAAACCAACAATATATGATAAGTCCTCCCCTCACAATTGGTTTAGGATCAGAAACTTTACTATCTAATAACTTTTGATGCGTCGTATATTATTAATTTCTCTACCATAAAGCACAAATATATGTTTTCCAAAGAAGATTTGGGATATATGTTAGTTTTTCTAACATTTGAGGGATGGAATAAGCAGTTGAAAAATATGTTATATGAATCGAATTATCATTAGTATGATCCTTACTCAGAAGATAATTCAAGTCAAATGCCAGAAGCATTTACTGATCCAAAATGAAATATCATATTTCAGCTGCAAATGCTCCTATTATAATTAAAGTCCCTGAAGGATGGAGTTTAGTGTATGCACGAAGCGTGGTAGACCATTCGGTTCCAAAGGTAAAAATCCTTGAAAAGGATCGGAGAAAATGATCAAAATGATCATAATAAGGAGGAGATAAGCTCTGAAGAGCCCACGACATAACATTTCATGAAACTCCTGAAGAAGTTCAGGTACCTGAAAATAATGAAATGATGAGATCTCAACAAGTTATTTCGCTTGAGAACCGATACAAAATGATCGTCGATGATATATTTGATACAATATAGTGCACAATATTGTAAAAGAATGTGAGATCGGACCTGCAGTCCAGACACCTGAAGATGTCATGCCATTTAAATACAAGTCATAACCTATATGACTCATTTGATTAAATCTATATAAAAACTCCTGAAGGATATAAAATGCCTATAGTTCAAAGTCTCGAGAAATGTACTCGATCATATTACAAAGGTCTTTGTAAGGTTTAAAGCAATTTGGGTGCATCTGATATAATCACCTCAGTGAATATTTGCTGAAAAAAAATTATACTTGTTTTTTATATTGATGACATAAATCTTGTTGGAACTCCAGAAGAGCTCCAAAAGGCAATTAAATATATTAAGAAAGAATTTGAGATGAAAGATCTTGGAAAGACAAATCTTTGTCTTGGTCTGCAAATTCAATATTTAGCAGATGCAATCTTTATCCATCAAATTGACTATATAGAAAGGGTCTTTAAACACTTTTACATGGATAAAGCACATTCATTAAGTACACCGAATGGGTGTTTGATCATTTGAAGTGAACAAGGATCCGTTCTGACCTCTAGAAGAAGATGAGGAACTCCTTGATCCTGAAATACTCTATCTCAGTGCAGTTGATGCACTTATGTATCTTGCTAATGCTAACAAAGGTGGTGCAAATTATATTGATTATGCAAATGCAGGTTATTTATCTGATCCCCATAAATTTTGATCTCAAATCGGGTATGTGTTTACATGTGGAGGTATTGTCATATCATGGCGCTTCACAAACCAATCTATTACTGCTACTTATTCAAACCATGCCGAGATAATAGTTATTCATGAAGAAAGTAGGGAGTGTATATGGTTGAGATTAGTGATTCATTTTATTCAAGAAAAATATGGGTTGGAATGTGATAAAACCCCCATAATATTATATGAAGATAATGATGCATGCATAGCCTAATGTAAGGGAAGATTTATAAAAGGAGATAGAACGAAGCACATTCCACCAAATTCTTCTACACACATGGTCTTCAGAAAAATGGTGTCATTGATGTGCTACAAATCCGTTCAAATGACAATCCGACAGATTTGTTCACTAAATCTTTGCCAACTTCAACTTTTGAGAAGAAGGTATACAAGATTGGAATGCGGAGATTCATATATTTGAAACAAGATTTTCATCAGGGGAGTGAAATGCGTGTTGTACTCTTTTTCCCTTACTAAGATTTTTCTTGTAAGGTTTTTAATGAGGCAGCTAGAAATGTGTATTACTAAATATGTGTACTCTTTTNGGGGGGGGGGGGGGGGTATGAAACTATTATATTATTGATGTCCATTAATTGCTCCGCTATAGATAATCTTCCTGAAGAAAACCATCCATTTAGTACTATGTTAAAGTTTATCTACAAGCAGTTGATGCAGGCAGGTGGCAAGCAACTCAATAAAATGATTTGCAACAGTTTCTTATTAAACAGGCAGGTTGCGAGCAACTCATGCAGACAACTTACAAGCAGCTCAAGAAAAGTCTCGCAGCTGCTTCCTAAAAAGCCTTGCAGTTGCTTCCTGAAAAGCCTCGCAGCTGCTTTCTTTCTTCTATAAATAGAGAGTTTTCAGTTCATTATGTACATCAGTTTGAAATTGAATAATATATCAATCTCTCTCTCCATACTTGTCTTCGATTTATTTACTTTACGGTCTTTAGTTTTATAGCAAATTATACTTTTTCTTTAATTTATTTATGGTGTCATTCACTAATTTTACCAATAATCATTTAACTTTTGATTTATTATATTAAATCATTAAACTGATTATATAAATTATAAAATAACTAAACTATGTTTATATTTCATAAAAAAGAAAAAGCATAAAAAATTAATACTATATTTTTTTACAAGGAGGAGGGGAATAAAAATACATGCAAGTAAAGTTCACTTCTCAAACCATATTTTTCTTTCTAATAGTGAAGAGATAAAGATCGGGAATTAAGTGGGCATATTAAAAGAATTTTGGAAAAAAAGTGAATAAAAATGGTATTTGAAAATCAAAGTTGTATTTGGACATGAATATAATTTGGGTTGTTTTTTGAATTTTTGTGAATGATTTAAAATAAAAATTTTGTAAAATAATTTTCTGGTATTTTTCACATTCTCAAAAAATTATAAAAAAATTTTATGACCAAATATTAATTTCATAATAATGGTTTAAAGAGATTTCGAAAAAAAGAAATCTTTTTTTATGGGATAGCAATAGCAGTTATGTACCTCCGTTCTTGCCTTCTAATTCTTCAACCGTCAAAGTGGCTTTTCAGAAAAGGGAAAGCCACTCACAAATGAACATTATTGTCCTCGAATTTGAGAAATAAATCCTCTATCCATTTATTCAAGGACGTGATCTTTTACGAGAGGAGGTAGAGGTTGAAAATTAGAATAAAAGATTGGTAGCCAGCAATATGTATCTTTCTTTTGTGCTAATAGTTTTTGTATTAGTCTCATTTTCTATTCTGTTCTTTTCTGCAGATTTCTTTTACCGTATTATTTTATTTATTTTCTTTTGCTGGTATAACCCATTTGTTGTTTTTACTTTTTTCCGTTTTTTTAAGCCGAAAATTTATGTAAAACAATATTTTTATCTTTACAAGATAAAAATAAAAGCTTTATACACGCAATCCTTCTCAAATTCCAGTTTGTAGGTTGTTGTTAACTTGTTGTTTCTTCTTTTCTTCTTGCAATTTCAGCTATCATAAAATGATTAAGTTAATGAGAGTTTTTTTTTTTTTTTTTTGGGGTAAGAAAACGATTTATTCAAACAATATACTACGAACTATTACAACAAGAGATCGATCTAGGTAACATGGTGCCTAGACTGTCTCTTTCAAGTAAATGAACAACAAAAGCGAGAGGGAGAGCATAAGTTTGCAAAATACAAAAAGTGTCCAAGCTACAACCCTTTTTAGCTAATAGATCCGCTACTCCATTAGCCTATCTAAACACATGCTTCAAGTGTGGATCATTCGCCTTCCGCAATAGGTACCTACAATCGTCAATCAAATTTTGGTAGAGACAATTATTAGATTTTAGGAGATTAATTAGTTCCAAGCAGTCGGTCTCTATAAAGGGAGGAGGTTTAATTTTCCTTTAGAGCTAACTTGACGCCATGGAGCAGGGCTAGGATTTCCATATATATGTTAGTAGCATGAACGACTCTCATATTAAAACTAAGATCCATTGTCCCCTACCATCCCTAAACACCCCTCCTACTCCTCTCATCCCTGGGTTACCTACACATGAACCATCAACATTTAGTTTATAGAAGTTGGTATCGGGGGGTTCCCATTTTACAAAGATAGTTTTCTTTGGAGGTTTCAAGCTAAGATTTTTTGCCAAATAAATGTATTCAATAGTTTTGCTAATGGGCTGGCTTATGGAAGGGGAGGATTTGTTTCCCTGGAAGAGAATTTCATTCCTGAAGTTCCAGATATACCATAGAAGGAAAGGAAGGAAGTCTGCCCAAAGTAAATGGTTGTTGAAGGTTTTTCTTGATGCGAGCTGTTCTTTGAGCCAATTGAACAAGGAGTCTTCTCCACAAGAGTTCGGAGGAAAAAGGTGGTCAGTTCTTGTTTGTGCCCAGATAGATCTTGGGTAGCTGCAGCGGAAGAAGATGTGTTCAATGTTCTCAGTCTCCCTATTGCATACGCTACAAGTCTCGTCATAGCATATCCCCCTTTTGGACAGCATATGTTTGGTGGGTAACCTGTCCCATATGACTGTCCATAGGAATATTTTAATATGTTTAGGGAGTTAATTTTCCAAAGCCAAGAGTAGTCCTTTTTGTTGTTATAAGTATTATCTAAGATAGTTTTGTACGCAACCTTGATGGAAAAGCAGTTATGACCCTTCGAATCCCAAGCATATGAGTCAGTGGTGGGCATAGATTGCTTTATGTAATTGCAATTGATTTTTGAGACTATTTCTGGGGAAAATTCAAAGGATAAGTCTCTAAGGTCGAAGGTTCCATTTCTGATAATGCAGGCGAGGTTTAGGTTTAGTTCCCTAGCAGGGATTGGGCCTTGAATATGGTCTTTAAGGGCTCCTAGCTGATTTATCCATTTATCATGCCATAGATTGATGGACACCCAATCCCCAACTAGCCATTTGGTGTTAGTATTGCATATTACAGAGCCCTTCCTAATGACTTTCCAGGCATGAGAGCCTATATTTTTGTTTTTCCTATGGTCATATTTGCTAGCTAGGGTTTTGACCCAAAGATCTTATTGCTCTTTTCTAAACCTCCAAGCTAAAGCTGCATTGAAAGAGGAGTTTTTCCAGCGGGTATTTGGAATGCCCAGACCCCCTTGTTTTTTTAGGAATAGTGATTATGCTCCATCCAGCAAGGTGGCATTTCTTTTTTTTGTCCGTGCTACCCCATAGGAAATTTCTTTGGATTGATTCTATCTTATTAAGAGTTGTTTTGGGGAGGGCATATATTTGCATGACGTGGTTAGGAATTGCGGCTAAGGTTGCTTTGATGAGTTTGACCTACCAACCATATTGAGAAACTTAGTTTTCCAGCCTTTTAGTCTAGTATCCATCCGGTATAGAATGAATTGAAAATCCTTTTTAGTAGGAGCGGCATTGGGCATAGGAAAACCCAGGTACTTTCCAAAATTATTTGTATATCTCATTGAGAAATAATTGCTAATATGGTCTTTAAGGTCTGTAGGGGTATTCCTAGAGAAAATAATTTTTGATTTTCCAAAATTGATAGATTGTCTTGAGGCTTCACAGAATTTGTTGATCGTGTCTATAATCGAGTTGTAACTCTTTTGGTTGGCTTTGGCTAGGAGAATAAGGTCGTCTGCAAAAAATAGATGGGATAGCTCCGGGATTTTGGGAGCTATTTTGATGGGAGTCCATTTACAGCAGTCTATTTCATGGTCAATCAATCTAGAGATCATTTCCATACATATGATGAAGATATACGGGGAGAGTGGGTCTCCTTGTCTAATACCCCTTGATGGTTCAAAGAATTCAGTTTTTGAGCCGTTGATTTGAATAGCCGTGGTGGTGGTAGAGATGCAGGACATTATAATCTCAATAAGGTCAGGAGGAAAGTTAAGAGAAATGAGAGAGAATTTAACAAAAGACCATTCAATTTTGTCAAAGGCTTTCTCTAGGTTGATTTTGATCATCATTTTATCTTTTTTGGCCTTGATTTTTCTGAGGTGGTCCAGCACCTCATTTATGATTAGGGCATTATCAGCAGCTCTTCTGCCCTTGATAAAGCTAGTTTGTGTAGGGTGGATGATATTTTCTAGGAAGGGCTTAATGCGATTAACAATTATCTTAGTGACGACCTTATAAGCCGTGTTGCACAGGCTTATGGGTCTAAATTGCTTAATTGTTTCAGCATTTTGACATTTAGGAATGAGGCAGACTAAGGTGTTGTTCATGCTTTTTAGCATGCTTTTGGTTTGGAATGAGTCCTGGCAGAAATTTATGAGATGCTTGCTTGTCTCCTTCCAATATTTCTGGTAAAAGAAAGGGTGGAGCCCATCCGGTCCCGGAGATTTGTAGGGTTTGAAGGAATCTAGTGCCCTTTTTATTTCTTATAGAAGGGATACTACTTAGGTATGGGTGATCTTGATCCCTAATTTTTGTATTGTAGGACATGTAGATATTATTAAGCATGCATTGATCATGACCCGTAGTGTAGGGATTTTGATAGTAGCTTGTAATTAGGTCTTTGATAAGGTTTTGGTCTTGGCACCAGTTCCCTGCTTCATCTTTTAGACAGATGATTCTATTTCTTCTTCTTTGCATTGTGGTAATATGGAAGAACTTTGTGTTAGCGTCACCGTCCTGGATCCAATGCACCCTGGATTTGAGCTTCCAAAAGTCCTCCTCCTGCATGAGTATTAAGTTATACTCATGAAGGAGATCATTTTCCAGATTTATGAGGAATTGACTGTGGGGTAATTTAGGGAATTCTGGATGCCTTTTAAACTAGCTAGGATTTTGTTCTTCTGTTTGAAAATGTTACCAAAAGTATTTTTGTTCCATTCAATTGCCTTAGCAGAAATTGTCTATGGCTTTGGTAATATTTGGTTGGTCTGACCATGAGTTATCGACTAAGGTTCTAAAGGTGGGGTGAGATAACCAAATAGACTCTATTCTAAAAATATTGCTATTTGTTGGGAAGGTTTTGTATAGATCAATTTTTATTGAACAGTGGTCCGAGTGGACTCTAGTTAGATGCTTGACGCTAGCTTCCTGAAATAGTTCTAACCAATCCGTATTTGCGATGCATCTATCTAGTCGTTCCATAATTATGATTTTGCAATTTTTTCTTTTATTTGTCCAAGTAAATTTTGGACCCTTGAACTCTAAGTCCACGAGTCCATAATTATGTGAGACTCGATTATAATTTATTTGTAATCCTCTAAATTTTTTTAAAGTGCGAGTGACTTCATTGAAGTCTCCCGCGACTAACCACGCCCCTTTGTAGTTATTAGCCACTATCTTTATATTTTTCCATAGGATTAATCTTTCTTCCAATAGGTTACTAGCATAAATAATAGAACATAACCAACTTTTTGCTGAGTTTCGTACCTTTACCATGGCGTGTATCTCTTGGTCCGTCCCTTTAATTTGATCTACTATTGTATCTCCGTTATTCCATATGAGTACAATGCCTCCTGAATTCCCATTAGCAGGCATTTGAATAAGAATTGAGTAGCCAAAGTCATGCACCAAGGCATGGTGATCTTCCAACTTTGTTTCTAGTAGGGCTACAATGCTAGGTCTATGGTAGTCCAACTTTGTTTCTAGTAGGGCTACAATGCTAGGTCTATGGTAGTCCAACATTGCTCTAAAGGCTCTTCTAAACTCGACGCTACTTACGCCTCTACAGTTCCAGATAATCATATCCATGCTTGTGTTTATGGTTGCAGTTCCTCATTCATGGTTGCTCATGCTTTCCCTGTGCATCCAGTAGTGTGAAAACCATCGGCACTAGGACTATTGCATGATGGTACAGTCTCGGAGGGTTCATTTTCCTGATGGAGATGGAGCATTTCCTCAAATTCACTAGGCAGCTTAAGATGTACCTTTTTTTTCTTTTCTTACTTTGAATGCCATTGTTTTTGGGTATCGTAGCACCCCGTGCTCCACAATTCCTTCGGTTGGTGCATCTTCCTCTTCTCCCTCCTCTTCCATCTGTGCTTGGCTCAAGTTTTGCGAGGGGGGTGGTGTTACTGTTTGGGTAGTGGTGTTGTGAAGCTGTTGTTGCTTGGGTTTGGGGTCTGGCTGGTTTGCTGGGGGGTTTGTTGGGTTGGTGTGGTCTGAAAAGTAGGGGTTAGGGTTCGAGGGTTTACATGGTGCGGGTAGAGTGGTCAGCTTTGGCTGGGAAGGTTGTGTGAGGGGTGTTGGTTCCAGGCTTGGAGACTCCAAGGGGATGGGTGTGAGCCTGAGTTCAGGATCATAGGATGAGGCTGGAGAGGGTTCATCCAAGGTCGAATCATTGCATAGTTTAGACCTAGTTGAAGGCCTTCTGCTACTATCTGGGCTAGGTATCTTGGATCCCCTATTTGGACTATTATGTCTCTCCCCCTCTAGTTGTAGGCTTACATTCAAAGCTTGGCCCATCAGACCCTATTCCAACCAAGATTGGGGAGCATAGTCTGGTTGAATGGGCCTTGTGGTAAAGATCAAAGGGGCTTGGGGTTGGTTCACGTGCTGGGGTCGTGTCCAAACATATCTTCGAGTCCTGGGGAACCTCCTTTTGTGGTTGTTGGATGGAAGCCTTGCCATTTTGTATTGTGAGTCTGTTTTGGTTTGTGTCTTGTAGGATAAGGGAGTTAGGTTTATTATTGGTATATATTGGGCTAGTAGTGTCCGTTTCCATATGGTTTGGGTCATTAGTCTTGGTGACCCTTTGATTTGTCCTAAGATTCAAAATGTCTTGTTCATTAATAGGATTTTGACTTGGGATTGACAAGGGGTGAGGTTGATTTGTATTATGATTGTTTCCTAATGGGTTACTAGGTTTCTGGGGTGGGGCGGTGTTACTATTTTGTGGGCTAATAATGTCTTGAATTAATGAGGAGTATTGATTATCTATAGGGATGGTAGGGTCTACGTCCATGGTTTGGTTCTTTTGACTTCCTCCCGCCGGCTCAGTTAATGTAGGGTTCTTTGGGTTTCTTGTTTGGGAGGTGTTAATGCCCAAGGGATCATGTGAGTAATTTCTAGGAGTAATGAGGGGTGATTACTTTTTTGGATTAATCATACTATGGTCCAATGTGGAAAGGCCTGGTGTGTTGGTGTAATATTGATATTTGTGTTTTAGGTCTTTGGGTAGTGTACTGACCTTTTGTTGGTTAATGTTTACGAAGGGATTTTGGAATAGTCCAGTTCTGTCGTTTGGGGTTTGTGTATTGTCCAGTGGGTATTGGCTGCTAGTGTCCATAGTCTTTTTAGGGTTCATTAGTTGTCTTTGGGCGACGACTGGGATCGTTCTTTGCCACTGAGGTGAGCATGGGTTAGGTGTTTTGTTAGGAGACCCCTTAGGGTCCTCGAGGTCTTTGCTAGGGTTAGGGTTAGGAGGGTTGTTTGGATATTTTTTGTTTTTTCTTTGATGAGATACTATAGTCCATTGGTCGAGTTTTTGTGTTATTGTTTCTTTTGTGTTTTGCTTGGGCAGGTTGTTACAGTCATGTTCAGTTGGCTTTGGGTTTTGATATGGGTAGCTATTTTGGCTATGTCCAAGTCTACCACAGTTTGTGCATAATAGTTTGAAACCTTCGTAGGTAGCTTTCTGGATGTGTTTGCCAATCACAATGTAGATTTTGAGTGGTTTTTCGATGGGCACTAATACGCAAAGGCGAGCATACTTACCTCGTATCGCAGATTTGGTGCAGGCGTCTAACGTATTAGTTTTCCCAACTTCCCTCCGATTTTTTGTAGGATGTCATAGTCATAACATTCTGTAGTTTGTTCCGGGAGTCTTGCCCATATAGCTGAGTATGTTAGCGCAGCTTTGGAGGCTACAAATCTGGGTTCCCATTTCCTTACCGTAAGGAATTGATTCCCAATGAACCAAGGACCCTCATGGAGAGCTTTGTTATAATTTTCTTCCTTAGTAAATTTTATCAGATAATAGTCACACCCTAGGTCTACGAGAGATAGAGTTTCAGTTGGTCTCCATATCGCATGTAGTTCCACCCTTCTGCCAAACATTTTGATGATGAGAGCGTTGGTCCAGTTTTTGTATATACGTTCCTTGTCCGAAGAGGTGATTGGAATGAAAAAATATGGGTTTGGGTAGTTATCTGTTTCTTCCTCCGGTTCGTATGAATTCATTTTTTGTTGCACTATTATTTGGCTACTATCTGGGTCAGTGCTAGTATTAGAAATCAATGTATCCAAGAAGGATGCCTTCTTTGTATGGATATTACTGGTGTCATTTACCTCTTTTGATATTTTCTTAGGGTGTTGGTCTATGCTAATTTTCATGTTTGTTGGGGAGCTGGTGAGAGGTGTGCATGGGGTTAATATGGAGCTGGTCTGCCTTTTGGTTGATGCTTGGGGAATCATCTCATTGTTTATGGGAGGAAGGGTTATTTCAGTTCGGATGGATTATTTTTGTCTTGTGTGAACATTTGAGAGTTGTGAAGATCTTGGAACATTTTTTGGGGAGGGGGATATGAGTTCCTTAGAGAGAGGGGAGAGCATCTCACTCTAACCCATAGTACACTTTGCTGCAAACAAAAAAAGTTGGAAACTAACTGGGTGATGTAGTTGGCACCTCAAAGTTTAGGTGACATCTTGTTCTTCAGATTAATTCCATATTGATTGACTTGACTAACAGATAAATAAAAATATGAATAAATTATTACTTTATTTTAACTAAGGGAAAGCAAGGCAAACAAAATGTATCTTTTATGGGCGATAAACATTAAAAGGACTTAGACAAACTATAATAAGGAAAAATATTATTTAAAAAGAATGTGCAAAATCATCTTAAAAGGTTGAAGAAATTAAATTGAGATATAATTGAGAGAAAATATATTTAACCGCATTTAGAGACGTCACTTAAGAGAAGGCATTGGAATAATCCAACGAAGAAAGCACATCAAGATTCATCCAAAAAAAACAAAAAAAGAATCTAATACATTCTTATAAAATAAAGACGATAAAGTAGAGACTAGTATAGAGAAACTGATAAATTATTCAAACTTTAAATTTATGTACATAATAAACTGAATTTTTTTTTATTTATAGAAAAAACAAGCTGCTTCTGTAAGCTGCTGTATAAGTTGGTATTGTACCAGATATAGATAATCTTCTATCGGGGGTAATGTTTGTTTATAACGGAGTACCGAGAGAATAAGATCATTGTACCAAATATAGATAAACTTTTATCGGGGGTGATGTTTATCCATAACGAGGTACCGAAAGGATAAACTCATTGTAGCAGATATAGATAATCTTCTACCGGGTATGATGTTTATCCATAACGGAGTACCGAAAGGATAAACTCATTATACCAGATATAGATAATCTTCTATCCGGGGTGATATTTATCCATAACGGGGTACTGAAAAGATAAGCTCATTGTACCAAATATAGATAATCTTCTACAAGGGTGATATTTATCCATAACGAGGTACCGAAAAGATAAGCTTCTTCAGGAGACTTATTTCCAGTATAGTACTAAATAGATCAATATATTTATGGCGGAGTCTCATATAAATAAACTTCTTCAGGAAACTTATTTACAACGGAGTACTAAATGAATATTCATAATATAATATATTTATAACACTCCCACTTGGATGTTCATTAAAAGATAATGTGCCTCATTAAAACCTTACTAGGAAATATACCGTGGGAAAAAATTCTAGTGAAGGAAAAAGAGTGTACATATTTAGTAATACGCATAACTAGTTGTCTCATTAAAAATCTTATAAGAAAAACCCTGTGGGAAAAACTTTAGTAAGGGAAAAAGAGTATAGTCCGTATTTTACTCCCCTTGATAAAAATTTTGTTTTAGATATTTGAGTCTCCGTATTCCAAACTTGTATATCATCTTCTCAAAAGTTGAAGTTGCCAAAGATTTAGTGAATAAATATTTCGTATTGTCACTTGAACGGATTTGTTGTACATCAATGTCACCATTTTTCTGAAGATCATGTGGGTAGAATAATTTTGGTGAAATGTGCTTTGTTCTATCTCCTTTTATAAAATCCCCCTTTAATTGGTCTATGCATGCAGCATTGTATTCGTATAAAATTGTGAATTTTTTATCACATTCCAAACCATATATTTCTTGAATAAAATGAATCACCCATCTCAACCATACGCATTCCCTACTTTCTTGATGAATAGTTATTATCTCAGCATGATTTGAAGAAGTATCAACAGTAGATTACTTTGTGGAGCGCCATGATATGATAGTACCTCCACATGCAAACACATACCCGATTTGAGATCGAGCTCTTAAACGGCCAGACGGAGACGAGCTAGCTAGTATGGATCAGATAAATAACTTCCATCTGCATAACCAACAATATCTGCACTACCTTTGTTAGAGTAAAATAAACTCATATCAAGTGTTCCTTTTAAATATCGCAATGTATGCTTAATCCAATTCCAATATCTCCGCGTAAGAGAAGATCTATATCTTGCTAGTAAATTAAAAAAAAATGCTATGTCAGGCCATGTAGCATTAGTAAGATATATAAGTGCACCAATTGCACTAAGATAAGGTATTTCGGCACCAAGGAGTTCCTCATCCTCTTTTGGAGGTCGTAACAAATCCTTATTCACTTCGAGTGATCGAACAATCATTGATGTACTCAATGGGTGCGCTTTGTCCTTGTAAAAGTGTTTTAATACCCTTTCTGTATCGGCAGATTGATGGATAACGATCCTGTTTGCTAAATGTTCAATCTGCAGACCAAGACAAAGTTTTGTCTTTCAAAGATCTTTCATCTCAAATTCTTTCTTAAAATATTCAATTACCTTTTGGAGTTCTTCTAGAGTTCCAACAAAATTTTTGTCATCAACATAAATATCAAGTATAACAAATTCTGATGTCATTTTCTTTATAAAAATACATGGACAAATAACATCATTTATGTAACCTTCTTTCAGCAAATGTTCACTAAGGCTATTATACCACATACACCTAGATTGCTTTAAACCGTACAAAGACCTTTGTAATCTGATTGAATATATTTTCCGAGATTTTGGATTTTCTTCCAGTAGTTTAAGTCCTTCGGGGATTTCATATAAATTTCATTATCAAGTGAACCGTACATATAAGTTGTAACTACATCCATTAGATGTATTTCAAACTTTTTATGTAGTGCTAAATTGATGAGATATCAAAATATTATGGCATCCATAAATGGTGAATATGTTTCATCAAAATCAACTTCAGGTCGTTGTGAGAATCCTTGTGCGACAATGCGAGCATTGTATCTTTCAATTTTATTTTTATCATTCCTTTTTCGCACAAAAGCCCATTTATGACCAACTGGTTTTATACGAGCAAGTGTTTGGACTACTAGTCCAAAGACCTATCTTTTAGAGTACCAGATATAAGTTTGATTGAAAGCTCCGAAAGAGCCACTATATTTATAGTCTAAGTGAACAAAACTTATAACAGATAATGCATTATTCACCTCCAAGTCCGGAAGAAACTTGTTGAGTTTTATAGATATCCACCGAAATGGGTTTCATGTTGAGACGATAGATGAAATGAATATGGAATATCTTTGTATTACAAGGAATGTTTCTGGCCAGAAGTGCATTGTAGAAAAGTTACCAATTTTATCTTGTGGCTTATACTATTCAAATATTAATACAGTTGAAGCACACTCTATCGTAAATCAGAAGTTTACTGATACAAATATTTTTGTGCTTTGCATGGCCGTTTGGGCCATCCTGGATCAATAATGATGAGACGAATTACTGAAAATTCGAGTGGGAATCCATTAAAGAACCTAAAGATTCTTACAAATAATAAATTTTCTTGTGATGCTTTCTATCAAGGCAAAATGATCACTAGACCATCACCGATGAAGGTTGGCATTGTACCCCTGCCTTTTTAGAACGTATACATGAGGATATACGTGAACCTATTCACCGACCAAGTGGGTTGTTTAGATATTTTATGGTCCTAATAGATGCATCTTCAAGATGATCTCATGTGTGCCTACTATCATCTCGCAACCTGGCGTATGCAAAGCTATTAGCCCAAATAATTCGATTAAGGGCACGATTCCCAAATTATCCTATGAAGGCTATTCGCCTTGATAATGCTGGAGAATTCTCATCTCAAGATTTTGATAATTATTGTCTATCAGTTGAGATAAAGTTGAACATCCTATAACTTATGTTCATACTCAAAATGGCCTTGAAGAGTCATTTATTAAGCACTTGCAATTGATAGCAAGACCACTATTTATGAAAATAAAATTGGCTACTACTATTTGGGGCCATGCTATCTTGCATGCAACATCACTTATCCATCTCAGACTGACACATTATAATATATATTCTCCGTGACAATTAATTTTTGATCATGAACAAGATATTTCCCATCTACGAATTTTTGGATGTGTTGTATATGTGCCAGTAGCACCACCACAACGTAGTAAGATGGTTCCACAGAGAAGGTTAGGAATATATGTTGGGTTTGAATCACCCTCTATTATTCACTATCTTCAACCATTGATGGGAGATTTATTTACTGCTCTATTTGCAGATTGTTGGTTGGTTTGATGAAATAAATTTCCCACAATTAGGGGGAGAGAAAAAGGAAATCAAAAGAGTAAATTGTGTGGAAAATTGCATCATTATCTCATTTCGACTCACGTACCCCTATACGTAATCAGGAGGTCCAGAAGATCATCCACTTACAAAATATAGCAAATCAAATGCTAGACGTGTTTACTGATTTGAAAAGGATAACTAAGTCACATATCTCTGCAGAGAGTTGCCTATCCGAATTGATGTTCAATAGGACCATCTAGTAGCATGATAGCTAGTGAACCTAAAGCATGCCTGAAGCGTGGTAGGCCCTTGGGTTCTAAGGATCGAAATTCGTTACGGATAAACATCACTCTCGGTAAAAAATTACCTATATCTGGTACAATGAGCTTATCTTTTCAGTATCCCGTATGGATAAACATCACCCCCGGTAGAAGATTATCTATATCTGGTACAATGAGCTTAGCCTTTCGGTAACCCGTTATGGATAAACATCACACTTGATAGAAGATTATCTATATCTTGTAAAATGAGATTATCCTTTTGGTACCCCATTATAGATAAATATCACCCCCGGTAGAAGATTATCTATATCTAGTATAATGATCTTATCCTTTCGATATTTCATTATGGATAAATATTACTCCCGGTAGAAGATTATCTATATCTGATACAGTAGCAGCTTACAGAGCAACTTGCTTTCTTCTATAAATAGAGGATACTTCAGTCCATTATGTACATAAGTTGAAGTTTGAATAATATATCAATTTCTCTCTATACGTCATTACTTTACAGTCTTTATTTTATAACACGTTATCATCACGAGACTCTACGATCTCGAACAAATACTTTGAAAGTATTAGAGGTACGAACTTTCTTTTTCAAAATAATATCAAATTTCTAAACTTGAATTTGTGGCCCTGGATATATCGGGCAAAAAGCTACATGTCCTGGGTGCTTGATGCTCAAATTCATCTTGATGCGATGGGTCTGGCAGACACCATCAAGGACAAAAATCAAACATCAAACCAAGATCGTGCCAAAGTAATGATATTCCTATGACATTACCTTGATGAAGACATGAAAATGGAATATCTCACTATTAAAGATCCAATCATACTGTGGAATAATTTGAAAGATAGATATGACCACCTGAAGATGGTCGTTCTTCCACAGGCACGTTACATTCAGAATCATCTAAAGCTACAAGATTTTAAATCTATCAGTGAGTATAATTCTGCTATGTTCAGAATTATTTCTCAATTGAAATTATGTAATGATAGTATTACTGATCATGATACGTTGAAGAAATTTTTCACCATTTTTCATACCTCGAATATGCTCCTGCAGCAGCAATATTGAGTGATAGGATTCAAAAAGTATTCTGAACTTATCTCACATCTTCTTGTAGCCGAGCAACATAATGGGATATTAATGAAAAACCATGAAAGCCGGCCTATTGGTTCTTGTCCATTCCCTGAATTGAATGAGACGAACATCCACCAAGCTAAGCGTGGAAGAGGTTGTGGCCCCAGTCGTGGTCATGACCGTGGTCAGGGAAGAAACTCTAATCATGGTAAGCACCAAAGAACCCTCCTCACCACCAGCAGTGGAAAAGGAAGGAACTAAAGCATGAAGTGGTGCAAACAACAATGGCAGAAAATGCATGCTATAGATGTGGAGGAAAAGGGCAGTGGTCACGTATCTTTCGTACGCCAAAGCACCTGGTTGAGCTTTATCAAGCCTCCCTAAAGAAGACAGAGAAAAATGTTGAAGCAAATTTTATTTCTGAAGATAATTTAGACTTCATACATTTGGATGTAGCTGATTACTTTACACTCCCAGAAGGAGAAACAAGTCATGTAATCGGTGATCAATCTGTAGAAATGTAAATATTTTAATTTTTGTTGTTTGTAGTAGATAGTATGGTTATGTAATCGTTGTACATAAATAAAAGTTATGCTTTGATAATGATGTTTACTATCATATTTATTTTGTTTATATCATTTTGAAAAATATGGATAATCCTCAAATTATGTTGGATCAAAGACCAATCATGAAAATATTTCTGTAATTGATAGTGGAACAACTCATGCCATATTCAAAGATCAGAAATACTTTTCTTATTTGCATAAGGAAAAGACAAATATTTCAACAATTTGTAGTAATATAAGTTTGAAGTTTGAATAATATATCAGTTTCTCTCTATACGTGTCTTTACTTTACCGTCTTTATTATATAACATGCATAACACTAGAGATCGTATCTCCAATAATAGCATATATTATCGTTCTTGGACATTAAAATTACAATAATCATCATTATCATCATCATCATCACCACCATCACCGAACCAAATGCAGTAACACAGACCGCTAGTGTCGCTGGCGCTGGCGGTAAAATTCACTTTGAAACTTGCCTTACCCAAATAGATGAAGTGCACAAATCAATTTGCTGTTTTTAGGACCGTCACTTAAACAATAGCGCAAGTTTACAAAGTTCAGCCACTTCTGAATCAAACTTGAGAGTTGAGACCTTCATATTTGAAATTTCAAACTCAAATCGGCTAAGGCATGAGTTGAGATGTCTTTTAAGTTGAAATTCAAGATGACAAAATCCGTGACGTCTGTTAAGGCATGAAGGAAATATTATTTTATTTATAAATTCTCTGAAAGTTCTCTACAATTCTCACAAATCTACACACAAAATAAGCTATTAGTGCCTCTATTTATAATAATATAAAATCTATTTCAACTAGAAACACGAAAGCCTATTACTATATTTATTATTTAGACATGAATTAAATAAACCAAATCCTAAATAACTAAGATTTCCTATTACAACTTTGAATTAGTTTTTCAACATTCTACCATAATTCAAAGTTGTATACGTCTGACTTGTTCGTTGTGCAGTTATATTGGAGCACTTCTCTCCAACTTTCATTTTTGATGAAGCGCATGTCTTCATCCTTCGTTGATGCACTTTGTCACCAACATCCAATTTTGTTGAAGCACTTGTCTTCAACTGTTGATGCATTTTGTCACCAACACCTGATTTTGTTGAAGCGCCTGTCTCCAACTCCCGTTGATGCACTTTTTTACCAACACCCGATTTTGTTAAAGCACCTGTCTCTAACTCCCGTTGATGCACTTTGTCACAACCCAATTTTGTTGAAGCACCTGTCTCCAACTCACGTTGATGCACTTTGTCACCAACCGTTGATGCACTTTGTCACCAATACTCAATTTTGTTGAAGCACCTCTCTCCAACTCACGTTGATGCATATTGTCACCAATCCATTTTTATTGAAACACATAATCAACTTTCAACTTTTTTTAAACCTCTCACCAACTTTTAGAGGAGAGTTTCTTCATCTTGTGCCCTATTTGTTTGCACCTCTTTAAACTTTTTTTTTTTTGAATCTGTCTTGAAACTTTTAATCGAATAATCTAGTTTTGTTGACAAGTATCTATGATTTTGCCAACATATTTTTTAGCCAGATGGGCGACACACATTGGCTAGCGCACATCAGCAGCGGATGCTACTTGATACTCTCCTAAGATCGTAAAAATTCTGATACAAATATTAAAAAAAAGATTTTATTATTAAATTTCTGAATGACCTCTACACGTCTTAATTTCCTTCACACTTCTTCCACACATAAAATAAGCTATTAATATCCCTATTTATTATAATATAAAATTTATTTCAACTAGAAACATGAAAACCTATTACTATATTTATTATTTAAAAATAAATTAAATAAACCAAATCTTAAATAACTAAGGTTTTCTATTACAACTTTAAATATATTAGTTTTTCAACAAGGCAAAGTGGACAAAATAGTGATAATTCAATGTCGATGTGAGTGAGCAATAATACAAAATGATTCTTATATCTCAACCATAAAAGTATATGATCACTATCTTGATTTTGGAGTAAAAGATCACCTAATACTGCCTTGGACTCTCTTCATTTTTCTCGTCTTTTTACTTCTAATTGCCTAGTTGCAACGAAACATGTCTAATATCTAGTAGTAGTAATCATTTTATTCTAGAAGTAATTTGTTGTGTTGGCAAAACTTAATCATCAATACGACAAGTAAAGACTAATTACCAATTAAGGGAAGAAAAACAAAATCTGAGTAACTTGGAGAACGTAGCTGTCTCAGACGACAACATATCTCACAAAATTTTTTTATATTATTTTATCAGCATTTTAAATGTCAAAGATCAATGCCTTTCAAATCTATATATTCTTATAAAGGTAGAATTCCACGTTCTCTCTTCAGTTATCGAAATTTCTCAGGGTTCTTGTCTATGAAGAATGACTCCTCGTTCTTCAACCGTTCCTGTTCGCGGATCTTGTAGATAAACATTTATGTCAGTTTAGCCTCAATTTCACAACACTTCATGATGTGTACAATTCTTTGGCATCTTCTAGAACAGTAGTATTCGAGATAGCACGGACGAACCTCGACTAATCAATCTGACATCACATGTATTTGATAACTCTGCCGACCTTGTAGCTACAAATTTATGTCAGTTTTGTAACGATCCGATCGGTCGTTTTGAGCCCTAGCGCATCATTCGGCGGTTCGAGACCTTGAATAGCTTCACTTCAGGTATTATGACTTGTACGCGTGGTCGGAATTGAATTTCAGAAAGTTCGGAGTTGATTTGGAAAGAAAATTCTCATTTCGGAAGCTTTAAGTTGGAATAATTGACTAATGTTTAAATTCTAAGTAAACGACCTCTGAATCGGGATTTGAAAGTTCCACAGGTTGGTATGATGATTTTGGACTTGGGCGTATGTCCGGAACGGGTTTTGGATAACCAAGGAGCATTTCGGTGCCTATTGTGGAATGTTGGGATTTTGGAAGAATTTCATGAATTTGGGTTGAAATGTATTCAATGTTATCGATGTGCGTTTGGGATTCCGAGCTTGGGAATAGCTGTTTAACCAAAGAACTGGATTCTTAGTCAAAGCTATTTTAAGAAGTACTCGGGCTTCTGATAACCAAGAAAACTCACTAAGAACAATAATAGAAATTAGACTTGTAAAATAGGAAAACAATAAGTGCACAGAAATGTAATTATATTTCAGTAGTGGTTCAAACGTGTGTCTACAAGTGAGATCTTACTCCCTTTTATAGGGAATTTCTTAATATAACGTCTACTCTTCTTAATGACTGAGCATTAGTGAATATTTATATCATTAATGTAACATTACAATAGGTAATCATAACTGTTGCATGAAGATTCTGTAACGTTTAGCTCATTGATTAAAGATCTATGAATCTGCCCTGGTTCATTCTGACCGTGTCTCTTCAACTCCTCAATTAGATTGGAGCTTCCGCTTTTAATTATCTCGTGGGTGTTTACCCCGTACCTCTTTCTAAGCTTTCATCTAGCTGTCGCTCTTCCATTGCTCCATGTATATTGCTTTGTCATCCAAGATATTACACGTGTAATGTCTACTTTTTACCAATACATATAGTCCCCCCACTTACCATTTATTTATCAATTAAATATTTTGTAAGTGGATACTCATTTATGGCGGAAATTTTTTGCCGCCGTTTTACTCATACCATTGCATCTGTCTCTGAACTTACGCATCGCTTGTCACTTCTATTAAATGCACGTGCCACGTGGTGATTCCAGATTGGTTCTGCAATTCATCAGCGCACTTTAAGGCTTTTTGCGGCTGCATTAGTCACGAAGTGACAGTTTTAATAATAACTTTCACATCAGTATCTTTCCATTTTTTGACGGTTGCCTTCGTGTATAAATATCCCTTTTTCCTTTGCTTCTACGAAAAACTTCTAACTTTCTTTTGCTTCTTACAAGTCCTTCTTTCATACAAATATGTCTTCTTTAAACCAAGACCCCGAAAAAGTAATACGATGAGCTATCTCATTCTTCTGCTCCGATCCGGAGTAGGAGGGGCGGTAGATTAAGGAGTTTGAGCTCAACACCTTCTAGAGGGTCTTCTTCTTCTCAACGTAACATTACTCCCCCACCAACTTCTAAGGTTATTGTTACTCCATCTTCTTCTAGGGCTAGAGCTTCTAGATCTTCTTGTAAGAGTAGAGAGTCCAGTGAACCACTTCGCGAACAAAGGTTGATAAGATTGTACCCGCTGAATTTTCTTTCGTAAATGACAGTGAACCCATAAGAAAACAGCTTTCTTCCATGACGTCTCATGATCGCGCTGATCTTCACCCTACTCAAATTACTGAGGGTTTGATTTCTCTTGTGCGCACAGACTATTATTGGAAATTTGATTTTCCGGTCTTGGTCCCCAATAAAAATCAAAGGATAAATTCTTACAAAGCAGGTTATTCTTTTGAATATACCTACCCTTTTACTTTGGGTTTCAGGCAATCGACCCCGTCATTATAGAGTTTTGTCATTTTTTTAACATGTGTTTGGGACAAATCGGTCCTATCGTCTGGAGGGAAGTAGCATGCTTCAGATATTTGGCTAACTTGGCTTCACTTCCTTTTACCTTTTATCATCATATTCACCTCTACTCTCCCAAGTTATTGCGCCAAGGAATCTTTACTCTTGTGGCTAGGATTAAGAGAGTTTTAGTCATTCCTGATGATGATAAAGATAGAGGTTGGTATGCCAGGTTTGTTGCTGCCCCTACAGGTGGATTAGTAGGTGAAGAAAAATTACCCTTCCCTTAGAAGTGGAACTTTGCACGTAAGTTTTGTTTACTCACTTATTTCCTTATTCTTGATAGATGTTCAGTAACGTGACTGTTTTTGTCTTTTTTTCAGCAACCATGGGAACCGTCGAGGAGATTTTCGATTTCTATGGTTGGGTAGAAAAATTATTGGATCGCTCCAATGGAAGAACGTTCTCAGAAACACCTTTCTGCAAGGTTTGGTTGGAAAGTAAAACCCATGGTAGATTTTTTTTTTTTTACGTTTCCCTTTTCTCTCTTTTTTGAACTTCTCTAATACCTTTTGTTTGTTAGGGTTTCCCGCTCGTGGTGTCACCGCTGCTGCTATAACTGCTTCAAAGCTCTCTTTAGCCACGGCTCAAGAAAGTACCTTAAATTCTTCTTCGTCAAAAAGGAAAGCGGATAGGACTCAAAGCTTAGAAGATGAGGAGGAGCAGGAGGAAGGCTCGTTGGTTCGTAGGCCACGAGCAAGAAAAAGAGTCATGTCTGATGACGAATCGGCTTCCCTTACTAGTCCATCTTCCGTGCCTGAGCCTGATCATTCTACCCCTGCATACTCTGAGGAGGAAACTCCTTCTGCAGCCACTGAGTCAGTTGAGTAATTGTTCTATCAAGGTTTTGGCTCAGTTTCAGAGGAGACGCCTCTTGCCATCTTTCCTCTTTCTGCTCCAGTGGAACTTCAGTTTGTCGTGCCTGTTGCTGTTTCTACTTCCCCGTCTGTGCCACCCGTAGCTCCTTCATCTACCCCTACTACCGTGCCTTCTATTGTTGGAGTAGGGTCTTATAGCAATGGGGAGATGAAGCGAATTATGATCGAGGTTCCCGCGGAAGGAAGCCTCTTAAAGAAATCAGGACAGGCGTATGTGTGGTTGAATCCTTTGATTGGCCTGGTTGAAAAGTCAAAATAGGAAATTCATAGCTCCTTAACGTGGATGAATGAGATTGTACACTCATATTTGAAGGTAACCTTCTTGTTATTCTTCTTAACACTAGCCTTTGTCGTATCTAATTTTCCTTTTTTGTGTAGATCAATCTCATTGGTACAGAGTTGATGAAAAGGATCGTACATACGGAGCAGTTAATGAATGACCACCATATCGAGGCTGATAACTGGAAGGAACAATTTGAGAGCCTTCAACTTGATATGGAAGCATTAGAAGAGGAAAAGTGTACCTTAGAGAAGCAGGTTAGAGTGATAGCAACAGAATTATCCATTGAGAAGGCTTTGTCGAATCAAGCGGGCAAGGATAAGAACATCCTGGAATCCTCATTTGCATAACAACTTTCATGTGCTTCTGAAGAAATAAGAAGCTTGAGGGATTTGCTAAACCAGAAGGAGGCTTATGTTGGAGAACTCGTGCAATCGCTTACTCAGACCCAAGAAGACCTCCGTGAATCCTCTAACAAGGTTCAATTTCTGGAGAGATCCTTTGCTCCTTTACAAGTTTCCTTCGATGCTGCTGTGGTTGAAAGGATTGAGCTTAAAGCAGACGTTGGATAATGGGAGAAGGACTATGAATCTCTCGAGGATAAGGCAGTTGTTGATGTGAGTTGGGCATACTTGAATGCCTGACTGAATACATTAATGGAAGTGAGCTAAGAAAATTTTGACTTACAAGCTGAAATTGCAAAAACTAAGGAGAATCAATTGGTGGTTACCCCTGGTCCCATTTGGGGGTAAAGTTTGGTTGGTAAGTCCCCAATGACAACTTAGGGGCAATTTTGTATAAACAAATTCGATTTTGGACTAAGTTGATACTTAGTTTCTACCGTCGAATAATATTAATTTCTTGTCATGACTTCTGTTTTTCGAGTTTTCGTTTTACTCTTAAGTGTTTGCATAAAAATGCTTTATGTTCGGGTTTTTGTTTCACCCTTTTTAACTTTTCATTAAAAATTCTTCAATACTTTGTGTCTTTTTTAAACAAGCACGATTTATAAAAGAGGGCCCTTTTATGAACGTCTCATGAACGTCTCAACTACATAATGGTGTAAATATACGAAAGAGAGATAGGTATTCACATGTTCCTTTGAGTAATGCTTTGAAGAAAGTTTTTGTATTATTTGAAATTTCATAATACTTTACATGTGTTCAAGTATCGTCAATAACTCTTTCATAACTGTTTTCTTTTACAACAAATTTTGAATAAATACAGGGGTACAAATTTCCACCCGTGACTAAATTTTTCCTTTAACCTAAACATTCATTTTCATTTACGAGCATGTTTTTTGTAGGTTTCTGAATCAGGCTTTGTATGATAGTCTTCAGCTCTTTGATTTCACTCGTAACTTTTAATTTGTTGGGTAAAATAGGTCTCCAGGATTGAGCTCTGACTTTTTGCTAGTCTTCTTTCTTGAGCTTTGAATTTTTTTATAGTCTTATTTGCCTTCCATATTATATAGTCCCCCAAGTGTTTGAGCTTTGAAGAATGAAATCTCGAGCACTTGACTACTCCTTCCTTGCGGTCCTTTTCCTGAAAAGGAAAAACATACAGGACTCGAAGGTATATAGTTTAGATGATGACTGATTAACCCTTTGAAATGTCCATCAGAAAGGTTGTAACCCTAGACCGGGAATTTAGTTACTTCCTCGTGTCTATTCAGGTCTAATATCATCATTTGGTTATGGGTTAGCTTTTTGCCTATCATCTAAAATTGTTAGTATAACTTTAATTGTACTAATACTTCTTCAAATGAACATCATTCCAACTTGTTGGTAAGATCCTGCCATCCATGCTTTCCAGCTCATAAGCATCTTTTCCAGCTATACCACACACTTTATAAGGTCCTTCCCAGTTTGGGTTTAATTTTCCTGCTCCAGCCTCTTTTGTTGATTGGAAAACTTTTTTGAGAACAAAGTCCCCAATTTTAAAATATCTGAGGTGAGCTTTTCTGTTGTAATACCGCTCTATAATTTGCTTTTGAGCTGCCATGCAAATTAAATCGGCTTCTCTCCTTTGTTCAAGTAAATCCAGATTTGTTCTCAAATCGTCATTGTTTGTTTCTTCTGTTGCTACTGTGAATCTCGTTCTTGGTTCACCAATTTCCACTGGTATTAGGGCCTCCGAGCCGTAGACAAGTGCGAATGGGGTTTCTCCCGTGGATGTTTTGATTGTAGTTCTATAAGCCCATAATACTCCTATTAGCTATTCAGGCCAATTTCCTTTTGATTTTTCCAGCGTTTCTTCAAATTACTGATGATGATCTTATTTGTTGACTCAGCTTGCCCATTAGCCAAGGGGTGATACGGTGAAGAAGTGATACGTTTGAATTGCTAGCTTTGAAAGAATTATGTGATTTTCTAGCCTATGAATTGCGGGCCATTATCACATACGATTTCCTTTGGGACACCAAAGCGGCATATGATGTTTCGCCAAATGAAGTTTTTCACTTCTTTTTCTCGTACCTGTTTAAAAGCATCTGCCTCTACCCATTTTGAGAAATAATATGTTAATACAAATAAAAGCTGCACCTTTCCTTTGGCTTGGGGTAGAGGTCCTACTATATCCATTCCCCATTTCATAAACGACCAAGGTGATGTAACCGGATGTAGTAATTTTGCGGGTCGATGCATGTTGTTAGCATATCGATGACATTTATCGCATTTAGCTACAAAATTTTCAGCGTCTTCTTCCATCATTGGCCGATAATACCCTACTCTGATTAGAGTTTTGACTAGAGATCTTCCACCTGCGTGGTTTCCGTCCTTCGTGTACTTCTTTCATCACGTACTCCGTTTGATTAGGTCTGAGGCACCTTGCTAGAGGACCACCAAACATTTTGTGATATAAAGTGTCACGAACTAGGCAATACCGTGCAGCTTTTCGTCGAAGTGCTTGAGCTCCTTTCTTATCCTCAGGAACGATACCATTCTGCAAAAAAATTACAATTTCGTTTCTCCAATTCCAGGTCATATTATTAGATGTTACCTCGTTCTGCTGGTCGATTGCTGAATGAAATAAATGTATCACAATAGAATTTTCTTTATTCATTACATCTGTAACTGATGTGAGTTTAGTTAACACATGCGCTTCTGCGTTTTCCTCTCTGGATATTTTCACGATCTTCCACGATAATGTAATGACCCGGTCGGTCGTTCCGAGAGTTTAGCCCGTTTCCCCTATTTCTACTTCATTGATTGTGTAGTTCATCTCTTTTGTGTGGCGTTGGGATGGTCGACTCGGGTTCAGAGTGGTCATAGTGAGAAATGAGACACTTAGTCTCTTAAGTTGGCCTTATAGTTAGAAAAGTCAACCGGAAGGTGACTATTAGGTAAACAACTTCGGAATGTGGATTTTATAGCTCGGATAGCTTCGGTGATTTGGAACTTAGGAGTGTGTTCGGAATAAAGTTTTGATATCTGGTGTAGAATTAGGCTTGAATTGGCAAAAGTTAGTTTTTGGCGATTTCTGGTCGGTAGGGGAAAATAGGCTATCTGGAAGTTGGAGCAAGTTCGTAATATCATTTTGGATAAGTGTGCAAATTTTTAGGTCAATCAGATGTGTTTTGGATGGTTTCGGCATCTTTGGTGAAATTTAGAAGTTTCAAACTTCATAGGCTTGAATTTGAGGTGATTTTAGTGTTTTTGCGTTCTTTCTGGTGTTTCGAAGGCTCGACTAAGTTGAGGTTATGGGAATTGTTGGTACTTTTGGTTGGGGTCCCGAGGGGCTCAGGTTGATTTTCGATAGCCTTCGGGGAGTTTGAAGTTGGATAAATGCAGCAGAAATTGCTGTCCTTCTGGTGTGGCCGCACCTGCGGAAATGAAGCCGTAGGTGCGATGGAAGCAGGTGCGGACAAGGGGCGCAGGTGCAGAACTCGGTCCAGCTGAAGAAGATCGCAGGTGCGAGATTTGGACCGCACATGTGGAGTCGCAGGTGCGGAGGATTTGTCGCAGGTGCGGATATGGCCCTTTAAGTGAATTCTCGCAGGTGCGCATCTGGGACCGCATGTGCGGGTCCGCAGGTGCGAGAAAAGGACCGCAGGTGCGGTCATCGCTGGGCAGAACATACAAAAAGGCCCCTTAGCAAATTTTGGTCATTCTTTCACCATTCTTATTCGGGTTTGAAGCTTTTGAATGGTTTTGAAGAGGGAAATCGATAGTTCTTCATTGAGGTAAGGATTTTGGACTTAAAACAAGTTTATATGTGATTAAAGGTCTGATTATTGGTGAAAATTGAGGGAAAACAGTGCTAAAATGGGTAATTAGGGCTTGTGAGTTAGAGACCTTAAAATGGGAATTTGAGGGGTCATTTGGACTCCGATTTCAGTGTTCTTGGTATGTATAAACTCGTGGGAGGATGAAGATTCTTGTGGTTTAAATTTTATCGAGTTCCGAGACGTGGGCTCGGGGGTCGGGTTTGACCAATTTCGGGATATTTGGGTAAATTTGGTAAATTTCGAATGAGTTTCATTCCTTGGCAAATTATAATGATATGAATCTGATTTTTGGTAGATTTGGAGCACTCGGAGGCCCATCTAGAGGCAAAGTCATTTAAGGCTAGGTTTTTAGCCGGTATTGAGTTAAGTAACATTTTCAAACTTGGTTCTGAGGGTTCGAAACCCCGAACTACTAGTTATGTGATTAGAATTGGTGACGCACATGCCAAGTGACGGGCGTGCGGGCGTGCACTGTGAGACTTGTGACTTGGTTCATCCCATGGCACCGCTTAGTGATTATTCCCTGATGATATATGTACCTCTATTAATGTAGTAATTGTGAACCTGTTAGAAATCATGTTAAGTATAAATGCTAGGCTTCACGCCGAAAATGCTGAGACCCGAGTGGTCGTATATTACTATCTCATTTTGTGATTATTTGATTTCATATACTCAGTCCTGTTATAGCATATTACTTCATACCTCAGTCTCAATATTTTTAATTATATGCATACTTACCATTGTTTCGGGCTGACGGAGGCATCTATGATCCATGTGAGTGAGACTGGAGAGTAATGACTGAGTGACGCCGAGAGCCTGTTATTGAGACAGTTATGAGACAGCGATACTAAATCATGTCTTCGTTAGCTTAATATAGCTCTTTGGCCACTAGGGCCCCTCCGGAGTCTTTACACCCCCAGTGAGCTCATTGATGTTGAGGGATGGATTTTTCCTGGGCATGGATCGTGTCTGAAGTGGATGTTATGTGAGGGATGGATCATCCCTGGACATGGATCTTGTCCGAGTGTTGTATTCTAGAGATGGACTTTCTCCATGGGGCTGGATTGGCCTTTTTCCTCAGTATGGAGTGACTACGGTCACCGATGATTATGTACCTTCCGGGGTGGACCTTGCTTGGGACTGAGAGCCATAAACGGTACTGAGTGGACTGTATTGTGAGGGTTGTGAGCACTATGTGCATATCCACAGCGATTTCATACATTTTTCTTTATGATGGCATGTAGAGTATACTGGCATACTTGGTATATTTACTCATTCTAATAAATTTTTAGCATGTCTAATTTCTGTATACTATTTGTTGTAAATTCCAAGGTTTAGTCTGTCACTATCTCTCAGCCCATAGTTTGGGTTCTTTACTTCTGAGTTGGTGTACTCACGTTACCCCCTCCACCTTGGGTGCAGATCCAGGTACACTGGGACCCGATAATGGATACTGAGCAGTTGTCAGAGTTTTATTGGAGATGTCGAGGTAGCAGCTGGCGATCGCGACCTCGTCTTCTATTTCTTATTCTACCTGTTGTTCTTTATTTTGAGACTATGTTGTCCATTTCTCCTTTTCCTTGCTTTATGTTATAGTAACTCATGACTGAGTGACACCGGATCCGGGGTTGGAGATTTTAAATTTCTTTTCAAATATTGTTTCAAAACTTGAAATTATTAGTATTATCAATAATTTCGTTTAAAATTGTATTTTTTACTGGAAATTGAATTTAGCTTAGATAAAATGGGTGTCTTACCTGGTTCTACGACAGGCACCATCATGACTCCGAAATCGGGTCGTGAAAAGATGGTATCAGAGCTCTAGGTTAAATAGGTCTCACAGTCATGAGCAGGTTTAGTAGAGTCTTGCGGATCGGTATGGAGACGTCTGTACTTATCTTTGAGAGGATAGAGAACCCTTAGGAAAAAACCTCACATTCTTAAATTCTGTCGTGCAAATTTGTTGATTTCTGGAACTAAACTTCTGTTGTTTCATTCTCTCACAGATGGTGAGGACTCGCGCTACCGATCAGGGTGATCAGACACCAGCTAGACCGGTGGGGGGTCGAGGCCGTGGCTGTGGCCTAGGGAGAGGTGCAGGCTGGGGAGCAACCGGGACAGCACCTGTGGACCCTCATACTATTCAGGACCAGGTTCCCATCGTTGAGATTCCAGCGGGACAGGTTTAGGCATCGGCAATGCCTATTGTGATTTCGAGTCTTCAAGAGACCCTTGCTCAGATTCTGACTGTGTGCACCAGTCTTGCATAGGAAGTCGCCATGTTTACTACTGCCGCTACTTCTCAGGCCAGGGGAGGAACACAGACTCCAGCTGCCCGGACACCTGAGAAGGTTACTCAGGGGCTTCAGACACCGGGGACAGTTCCAGTCTAGTCGGTTGCCCTAGCCCAGGGATTTGTTGTCCCAGCTTTGGCAGATGACGAGCAGCGCAGGTTAGAGAGGTTTAGTAGACTTCAGCCTCCAATTTTCAGTGGTATTGAGGGAGAGGACGCCTAGGGATTTTTGGACAAGTGTCAGAGGATCCTTCGCACAGCAGGGATACTGGAGGCTAGTGGGGTCCCATTTACTATCTTCTAGTTCGCAGGAGCTGAACTCGCTTGGTGGGAGGCCTATGAGAGGCGTAGACCTGCCGATGCATCGCCCCTTACCTGGAGTAAGTTCTCCATTATGTTCCTGGATAAGTATATACCGCACTCCCGCAGGGAGGAGCTGCGCAGAGAGTTCGAGCAGTTGCGCTAGGAGGACATGACCGTGACGCAGTATGAGATGAGGTTCTCTGAGTTGGCCCGTCATGCTAGTTGGCTAGTTCCCACGGATAGGGAGAAGATCAGGAGGTTCATTGATGACCTCACTTATCAGCTTCGGATTTTTCTGACAGGAGAGGGTATCTGGAGCTTCTTTTGAGGAGGTGGTTGACATTGCCAGAGAGATTGAGTCAGTTCAGCACCAGGAGCGCATCGAGAGGGAGGCCAAGAGGTCTCAAGGATCTAGGAGTTTTGGTGGCGTTCCTTCAGGGGGGAAACCATAGCCCGACAGAGGCCATCTATTCAGGCCGGCTCGGCCAGGTCGCTCAGGTTATCATGGTGGATCAGTTGGTCATGATCCTCACAGTTCGCATTAGATGCACCCATCTTTCAGTGCCCAGCCAGCTCAGGGTTCATCTTGGACACCATCGATTCAGAGTTCATCTATGCCTGGTTCTTCTAGTGGTTATCCTGGTGATGGGGGTTCCCTTCAGTCTTTAGTGCCATTCTCCGAGAGAGGTTTTTTTGAGTGTGGAGATGTGGGCCATATCAAGAGGTTTTGTCCTCGCCTTACTAGAGGTACTTATCAACAGAGGAGCCAGCCCGCAGCTTCTGACTCAGTACCTGCACCGCCCGCCCAGGCAGATCGAGGTGGGGGTCAGGCAGGTAGGGGTCACCCTAGAGGGGGAGGTCGACCCAGTGGGGATCAGGCCTGATTTTATGCACTTTCAGGTAGACCGGATGCGATGACTTCTGATGCCGTGATCCCAATTATTGTTTCAGTCTGTCACGATAAGCTTCAGTTTTTATTTGATTCCTGTTTTTCATATTCACACGTTCATCATATTTTAGTCCATTCTCTGGATACGCCCCGTGAATCTTTTGTTACATCTGTTCATATGCTCGCCCTTGTGGGTGATGTTGTTGTTACGGACCGAGTGTGTCGGTCGTGTGTGGTACCTATTGGGGGTTTGGGGACCCGCATGGATGTGCCATTTCTGAGTATGGTCGGTTTCGACGTAGTTTGATCAGATAGATGAAGATACTTTTAGGTATGACTTGATGTAGGTGTTTTGCACCGAATCGGATTGGTTGACTCCGTAGAGCTATTGTGAGGGTGTTAGTTAATGGCTATTGTGTTGATCTGTGCTCCAGGATGATCTAGGGTTTACCCGTCCCTGCTTCGGGGAGAGGCGATTCGTTGGTTTTAGGCACCCATGGTGAGGTTCTGTTGTGGTCTTCTAGAGGAGTTGATTAAGGTAAAGTAGCTGGGTATCATAGAGTTTGGACGTATGAGTTGTGTTCTTTCAGATTCGTGTGATTTGGTTCGGTGGTGTGTGAGGAATTCTTAGCATTGCATTTTGGTTTTACTCGCTAATAATGAGAGATAGTTCTCTTGTTTGGTGTTATTTCTCATGTTGGGTACATTTAAGGTGCTATAACGGGTCTCTATTCGATGTCGGGTTTATTACTGGCATTTGGGTGGCTTGGGAGTCTGTTGTGATTTGAGCTTATCATTAGGAGTGTTCGAGATAGGTGATATACCATGTGATGTCGTCTTGAGTTATGACTCTGGTTGGATACAGCATGTTCAGGCATATACGGTGTGTGAAGGCGTGATTTTAATCTTGTAGATGAGTTCTGATGTGGAATTTGGGTTCTAAGGCGTACGGATTACGTTGGATATAGTGGTATTCGTATGTGTTGTGTTATTAGATCGATGCGGGGTAGGGTGATGCGGGGTCACCCCTGGGTATGTGCATTGTAAGGTTATTCGGCAAGTTGATGGCTTTTGGAATAACTCTTGGCACGTTCGAGGACGAACGTTTGTTTAAGAGAGGGAGAATGTAACGACCCGGCCGGTCGTTCCGAGAGTTTAGCCTGTTTCCCCCATTTCTACTTCATTGCTTGTGTGGTTCATCTCTTTAGTGTGGCGTTGGGTTGGCCGACTCGGGTTCAGAGTGGTCATGGTGACAATGAGACACTTAGTCTCTTAAGTTGGCCTTATAGTTAGAAAAGTCAACCAGAAGTTGACTATTGGGCAAACGACCTCGGAATTTGGATTGTCTAGCTCGGATATCTTCCTTAGGTGATTTGGAACTTAGGAGCGTGTTCGGAATGAAGTTTTGATGTACGGTGTAGAATTAGGCTTGAATTGGAAAAAGTTAGTTTTTGGCGATTTTCGCTCGGCAATAGGCTATCGGGGTCGGAATGGAATTCCGGAAGTTGGAGCAGGCTCGTAATGTCATTTTGGATATTTGTGCAAATTTTCAGTTCAATCATATGTGTTTTGGATGGTTTCAGCATCCTTGGTAAAATTTAGAAGTTTCAAAGTTCATAGGCTTGAATTTGAGGTGATTTTAGTGTTTTTGGTGTTTCGAAGGCTCAACTAAGTTTGAATGAGGTTATGGGAATTGTTGGAATTTTTGGTTGGGGTCCCGAGAGGCTCGGGTTGATTTCGGATAGCTTTTAGGGAGTTTGAAGTTGGAGAAATGCAGCAGAAATTGTTGTTTTTATGGTGTGGCCGCACCTGTTGAAGGGAAGCCGCAGGTGCGGACAAGGGGCGCAGGTGCGAAACTCGGTCCGGCTGAAGAAGATCGCAGGTGCGAGATTTGGACCGCGCATGCGGAGTCGCAGGTGCGGAGGATTTGTCGCAGGTGCGGAAATGGCCCGTTAAGTGAATTCTCGCAGGATCGCACCTGGGTCCGCAGGTGCGAGAGAGGGACCGCAGGTGCAGTCATCACTGGGCAGAACAAATATAAAGGCCCCTTAGCGAATTTTGGTCATTCTATCACCATTCTTATTCAGGTTTGAAGCTTTTGAAGGGTTTTGAAGAGGGAAATCGATAGTTCTTCGTTAAGGTAAGGATTTTGGACTTAAAACTCGTTTATATGTGATTAAAGGTCTGATTAGTGGTGAAAATTGGGGAAGAAATTGCTAAAATGGGTAATTAGGGCTTGTGAGTTAGAGACCTTAAATGGAAATTTGAGGGGTCATTTGGACTCCGATTTTAGTGTTCTTGGTATATATAGACTCGTGGGAGGATGAGGATTCTTGTGGTATAAATTTCATCGAGTTCCGAGGCGTGGGCCCCGGTGTCAAGTTTGACCAATTTCGGAATTTTTGGGTAAATTTGGTAAATTTTGAATGGGTTTCATTCCTTGGCATATTATAATGATATGAATCTGATTTTTGGTAGATTTGGAGTGCTCGGAGGCAAAGTTAGAGGAAAAGGCATTGAGGTCTAGGTTTTTAGCCGGTTTTGAGGTAAGTAACGTGTCCAAACTTGGTTCTGAGGGTTCGAAACCCGGAACTACTTGTTATGTGATTAGAATTGGTGACGCACATGCCAAGTAACGGGTGTGCGGGCGTGCACTGTGAGACTTGTGACCTGGTTCATCCCATGGCACCACTTAGTGATTATTCCCTGATGATATTTGTATCTCTATTAATGTAGTAATTGTGAACCTGTTAGAAATCATGTTAAGTATAAATAATAGGCTTCACGTCAAAAATGCTGAGACCTGAGTAGTCGTATATTACTGTCTCATTTTGTGATTATTTGATTTCTTATACTCAGTCCTGTTGTAGCATATCACTTCATACCTCAGTCTCAATATTGTTAATTATATGCATACTTATCTTTGTTTCGGGCTGATGGAGGCATATGTGTTCCATTTGAGTGAGACTGGAGAGTAATGACTAAGTGAGGCTGAGAGTCTGTTATTGAGATACTTATGATATCGGACTGCACACTGCAGCGATACTAAATCATGCTTTCGTTGGCTTGATATAGAGCTTTCGCCACTAGGCCCCCTCCGGAGTCTTTACATCCCCAGTGAGCGCATTGATGTTGAGGGATGGATTTCCATGGGCATGGATCGTGTTCGAAGTGGATGTTATGTGAGGGATGGATCGTCCCTGGACATAGATCCTGTCCGGGTGTTGTATTCCGGAGATGGACTTTGTCCGTGAGGCTGGATTGGTCTTATTCCTCAGTACGGAGTGACTACGGTCACCGATGATTATGTACCTTCCGGGATGGACCTTCCCTGGGCCTGAGAGCCATATACGGTACTGAGTGGACTGTATTGTGAGGGTTATGAGCACTATGTGCATATCCATACTGGTTTCATACATTTTTCTTTATGATGACATGTAGAGTATACTGGCATACTTGGCATATTTACTCATTCTGATAAACTGTTAGCATGTCTAATTCCTGTATACTGTCTGTTATAAATTCTTAGGTTTAGTCTGTCACTACCTCTCAGCCCATAGTTTGGGTTCGTTACTTCGTAGTTGGTGTACTCACGTTAGCCCCTGCACCTTTTGTGCAGATCCAGGTACACCGGGACCCGATAGTGGATACTGAGCAGCTGTCAGAGTTTCATTGGAGTCATCGAGGTAGCAGCTGGCGATCGCGACCTCGTCCTCTCTTTCTTATTCTTCCTGTTGTTATTTATCTTGAGACAATGTTGTCCATTTCTCCTTTTCCTTGATTTATGTTATAGTAACTCATGACTGAGTGGCACCGGATACGGGGTTGGAGAATTTAAATTTTGTTTCAAATATTGTTTCAAAACATCTGATTATTAGTATTATCAATAATTTCGTTTAAAATTGTATTTTTGCTGGAAATTGAATTTAGCTTAGATAAAATGGGCAGCTTGTCTGGTTCTACAACAGGCACCATCACGACTCCAAAATAGGGTCGTGATAGACTGGAATCACCTCACTAGGTCCCGTGCCTTTTCCAAATATTGTTGCATTCGAGTTTCTCTGGCGGTGTAAGTCCCTTGCATCTGATTTACCACCAGTTGGGAGTCAATTTTGATCACGATCAGCTCTATTAAGAGTTCTCGTGCTAATTCAAGTCCTGCAATGATATCTTCGTGCTACAATTCATTGTTAGTAATAGGATAATATTTAATAGCTTGCCTTATCTGTTCACCCGAAGGTGGCATCAAGATAATTCCTAAACCGGCTCCTTTAACATTAAAAGAACTGCCAGTAAATAAAGTCCATGTTCCTAGATTAGCTCCGGTAAAAATCTGTAATTCCTTTCTATTTCAGGAATTATGTTAACATTAAAATCTGTGACAAAATCAGCTAAGACCTGAGACTTTATTGCTGTCCTAGGTTGATAAACGATGTCATATTCGCTTAGTTCTATTACCCATTTAGCCAATCTGCCTGACAGTTCCTGTTTATGCAGGATATTTCTTAAAGGATATGAAGTTACGACATCAATTGGATGACACTGAAAGTATGGTCTTAACTTCCTAGCTGCCATGACTAGAGCCAATGCTAATTTTTCTAGATGGGGGTATCTAGTTTCAGCATCCATTAAGGATTTACTTACATAGTAAATGGTAGATTGCTTACTTTTATCTTCCCTTACCATGACGGCACTCACAGCTATTTCTGCAACAACAAGATAAATATACAGTCTTTCCCCTTCCTTTGGTTTGGATTGTAGTGGGGGATTTGATAGGTAGGCCTTCAAGTTTTTGAGGTCTTGCTGGCATTCTTCGGTCTATTCGAATTGATTCTGCTTCTTTAGTACTGAGAAGAATTTGATCTTGAAATGAATATTCCTAAAGATGTGATCCTACATGTCAGCCTTTGAACTTCTTTTTTGCTCGTGAGTATATCAGGTATTTCTTCAATAGCTTTAGTTTGAGCAGGATTTACTTCAATGCCTCTATTTGATACGAGAAAACCCAAAAACTTACCTGATTCGACGCCAAAGGTGCACTTTTCTGGATTTAGTTTCATGTTATACTTGCGGAGGATCTCGAATGTAGTTGAAAGATGTTGGAAGTGGTCTTCAGCCTGTGTTGACTTTACCAACATGTCATCAATGTATACCTCCATTGTCTTCCCCAGATGTTCCTGGAACATCTTGGTCACTAGCCTTTGATACGTGGCTCCAGCATTTTTCAAGCCAAAAGGCATGACTTTGTAACAGTAAGTCCCCCTGTTTGTAATAAAGGAACTTTTTTCCTCATCTGAGAGGTCCATTTTTATCTGATTGTAACCAGAATATACATCTAGAAAGCTTAACAATTAATGATCTGCAGTGGCATCAATCGATTGATCTATGTGCGGTAAAGGAAATGAATCCTTTGGGCATGCTTTGTTTAAATCAGTGTAATCTACGCATACTCTCCATTTATCGTTCTTTTTAGGCACTACTACAGTATTAGCTAACCAATCAGGATATTTTACCTCGCGTATTGAACCGATTGTTTTGAGAGTTTTTGTACCTCTTCATCGATCACTTGATTCTTGAATGATCCCTGCTTCCTTTTCTTTTGATTGACAGGTATGAATGATGGGTCTTCATTCAGTTTATGAGTTATCACCGCTGGGAGTATACTTGTCATATATGAATGGGACCAGGCAAAACAATCTGCATTAGATTTCAAATATTCAATTAACTTACCTCTTCTGGTCGGGCTTAGCCTTGCTCCTGTGTGGATTTTTTGTTCAGTATTATTTTCTAACAGTGGAACAACTTCGAGTTCTTCATTAGTTGTCTTTATGTTTTCATTCTCTTCTGGTTCTTGAATAACATCGGGCCTGGAATCCACGTCAGTATGTTTTGATGCGATCTCCGTGGTGATTTGATTCACCGTGTCTTTATCGTTTGTTCCCGTATCTGTTTGAGTTTCTCCCTCGTCTTTTAGTTCTTCCTCCGCTTCTTCTTTATTTGAGTGCAATACTTAATTGATATTCTTCGAAATTTGTTGATCACCTCGAATCTGTTGAATTCTCCATAATTTGATAAGTTGGTGTAGAGTGGATGGTATTGCATCCATGTCATGAATCCATGGTCTTCCCATAATTACATTATAGGCCATGTCTGTATCAATAACTTGAAATTTTTTTTCTTTGATGACGCCTTCTTCATAAGTACTCAATGCAATTTCTCTCTTTGTTATGACAGTAGAATTATCGAATACGGATAAGGAACGTGCTTTTGGAATTACATGGTCTCCCATTAGCATCTCCTCCACCACTCTTAGTAGAATGATTTTAATTGAACTAACTAGATCAAACAATACTCTTCTCACGTTAGTGTCATGTATAAGTAAAGATATTACCAGTGCGTCGTTATGTGTGATCAATAACCCATCTGTATATGCATCGTCAAATGTTATGCTATCATCCTCCAAGGTTTCACGAGTCTGTTTCCCATGGGTTATTGTGAACTTAGTTGTCTTTTTTGCTGAGTTATAGGTCACGCCATTAACCCCCTCTCCTCCGTTTATCACATTTATTGTTCTTTTCGGAGACAGTGGTTTTGGGGGCTCCTGCCTATTCTTCATATATGTCTGCTTACCTTTTTCACTAAACAATTCAGTTAGATAGCCCTGTTTTAATAAGTGTTCTACCTCACCTTGCAGTAACCTACATTCTGATGTTCTATGCCTGTGGTCGTTCTGAAATTCACACCAGAAGTCTGGGTTCCTTCTGTTTGGATTTGATCTCATCTCTTTGGGACATCAAACTTTATCACCCATATTTATTAATACTGTAATTAACTCTGAAGTACTTACATTGAAGTTATAATCTCCAATTCTTGCATACGTGTTATTACCTCTATTTCGATCATCTCGATCTTTTTTGGATCTTGATGATGATGAACTTGAATCTCTGTTTGACGGTCTGTGATCAGGTCGTGCGTTTCCAAATTTGGAACGAGATTTTCATCCCGAAGGTCCCATATATGGCTCGTACCTATTTTTGCCGGTTCTCCTCTCTGATTCTGAGTGCCTAGAGCTTGTTCTGTCTTCTGCTTTTGATTGAGTTATGGTATCCTCTTCAATTCGCAATTTGGTAGTGTACCTGTTATAAACATCATTGCACGTCGTAGCTGGGAATTCTCGTAGATTTATTTGAGTCTCCTCGTGGCTTCAGAGTATTTTTCGTTTAGATTGCTCGCAAATGCCATAGCTGCCCAGTTGTCAGGTACTCTTGGTAACAACATCCTTTCCCGTTGATACATGTCTACGAATTCACGAAGCAATTCTGTATCTCCTTGTTTTACTTTGAATATGTCCTCCATTCTTTTCTCCACTTTTTGTGCACCGGAATGTGCTTTTATAAATGAATCTGCAAGCTCAACAAAAGAATCAATAGAATTTTTGGGTAAGAGAGAATACCACGTTAGTGCTCCTTTGGTAAGCATTTCTCCAAATTTTTTGACCAGCACAGACTCGATTTCCTGCTTAGTTAAGTTGTTGCCTTTTACTCCCATGGTGAATGCAGTAACATGGTCACGTTATTTTGGTATATCGGGGATTTTAAATTTTTTGGGAATCGGCAAAGGTGGTGAACTTGGCTTCCATGGTTGTTGAGAGTATTTATCAATATCAACCCCCTTGATGATAGGTGGTACACTAGGAATTTGTTTGATACGATCGTTTTGTTCCTTCACCTATTTCTGCAAGGTTAGTATTAAAGATTGTAAATTTGAATTATTAGTCATACCTGGTCTCCCTTCGAGGGATTCGTTTGGAGTGCCTCTACTTCCAGAAATAGCTAATCCAGATTGTGGATTTTCCACAGTTGCAGTGTTGTTTGGAGGAGGCGTAGGTGGTATAGTTGGTAGCCCCTTCACGAAAGCTTGAAGAGCTTCATTCACATATTCAGCAACTATTTGCTTCACAGTATCTTGCTCTCCTGTTTGTTTATTTCCAATCTGGTCATTATTGTGAGTTGTGGATCTTTCCGGGTAATTGCCTCTTGAACCTCGTGGGGATCCATGAGGCGATGGAATTGGAGTTCCAGTTACCTGTTGGTTGTTGTCGTTGGTGTTTGACATGATTCAGTAAAGATAACTTAGGAATGCAAAAAAGGATTATCAGATTCCCGGTAACAGAACCAATTTGTTTAACCACAGAACTGGATTCTTAGTCAAAGTTATTTTAAGAAGTACTCGGGCTTTTGATAACCAAGAAAATTCACTAAGAACAATAATAGAAATTAGACTTGTAAAATAGGAAAATGATAAGTGCACAGAAATGTAAATATATTTCAGTAGTGGTTCGAACGTGTGTCTACAAGTGAGATCTTGCTCCCTTTTATAGGGAATTTCTTAATATAATGTATACTCTTCTTAATGATTGAGCATTAATGAATATTTATATCATTAATGTAACGTTACAACAGGTAATCGTAACTGTTGTGTGAAGATTCTGTAACGTTTAGCTCATTGATTGAAGATCTATGAATCTTCCCTTTATTCTTCCCTTGTTCATTCTGACCATGTCTCTTCAACTCCCTAATTAGACTGGAGCTTCCGCTTCTAATTATCTCGTGGGTGTTTACCCTGTACCTCTTTATTCCGTTCCTTTTTCTAAGCTTTCATCCAGATGTCACTCTTCCATTGATCCATGTATATTGTTTTATCATCCAAGATATTACATGTGTAATGTCTATTTTTACCAATACAATAACTCTGCATGGTGATTGTGGTGTTAGGAGTGCGTCCGGATGTGGATTTGGAGGTCTGTAGGTCATTTCGGGGTCATTTGATAAAGGTTGGAAATTTGAAGGTTTTTGGGAAGTTTGACCGGAAGTGGACTTTTTGATATCGGGTAATGTCGAATGTGACTTGTGTGCAAAATTTTAGGTCAATCGGACGTGATTTGATAGGTGTCGGCATCTAATGTAGAAGTTTGAAGTTCTAAAGTTCATTAAGCTTGAATTGGGGTGTGATTCATGGCTTTAATGTTGTTTGACGTTGTTTGAGGTTCGACTAAATTCGTGTTGCATTTAGGAACTTGTTGGTGTGATAGGACGGGGTCCCAGGGGCCCCGGATGTGTTTCGGGATGGTTTAGGGACATTTCCTCATGAATTGATGTTGGTTCTAGTGTGCTTCATCGCAAACGCGTAGGAGATCGCTTTCGCGAAGGAGGGTTTGTGGGGCTGGGGTAGATTGTTCATCGTGAACGCGACACAGGGGTCCCAAACGCGGAGAAGAGATTGAAGGACCTATGCGAACATGAAGGCAGTCGCGAACGCGTAGAAAAGAAGGGAGGGACTGGGCCTGAGGCTGCTTGGCTTATGCGAACGCAAGGCCCACCCTGCGAACGCGAAGCAGTGGGGGTGGAAGGCTTTGAAAATGCAGCTTGAGGAACGCGAATGCAAAGAAGGATTTTGGTCCAGGGTTGTTTGGCCTTCATGATCGCAAAGAGGAGGGAACTGGGCAGTGGGTTATATTTCGGGACTTAGCCCATTTATCCCATATTGTTCATTTGGTTGGGCGATTTTTGGACAGCTTCAAGTGGAGGTTTCCATCATCTATGGAAACGTAAGTTACTCCCATCTATTGTGAGCTTAATACATTGATTCTATAAGGATTTAAACATGGAAATTTGTAGAAATTGTGGGATTTTGATAGAAAACCTATGAATTGGTATTTTTAGATTTTGATCACGAATTTGGGCATGAAATTGGAAATTAATTATATATTTGAGTTAGTAATGTTATAGGTAATGTTTATCTTCAAAAAAATTTGAAATCGAGCACGTGGGCCCGATGGTTTCTTTATCGACTTTTCGAGTGGAGTTGGGAAATTGTTTAAATCGATTTTTTATGAGTATTAGAGTATATATTTATTTGTGTGCACATTGTTTGACTAGTTTTGGAGTGACAGGCGCTGGTTTGAGATGTTAGAGCAACGTTGGAGTTGGTTATGGAACTTCGGAGCGAGGTAAGTCTCATGTCTAACTCTGTGAGGAAAAACTATCCCTAGGTGTTATGATTGATATTTTCTACTTGTTGCGAGGGCTATGTACGCACGAGGTGACGAGAGTCCGTATATAGCTATATCCTTGTTATTGTCCGGGTGGACGTAGGTTCACACCTTGCTATGGCTGTACTATTTGAGCAGTCTCTTGCCTTCTTTTATTTTACGTTACGACTTGAGACTAGACTTGTGTAGAGTGGTAGACTCGTTATTGTAGAGATAGGAAAAACTTTATGATTTTCCACGGAATAATTGTATTCCTCTTACGAATTTCCCCTGCGTTACGCGTTCTCATCGAAGAGCTTTCCCCAAATATTTCCTAAAACTCACCTACCCTTCGTGAGTGGGTTCAAGGACCCGACAAAGCTTTCTTATTCTAATGGCATCGGGCCGTTCACCTCGGCAGGATGGATACATCTATGGTTCGTGTCGTTCGATCGTCAGCAGTGCGCACACCTTATGGGATTGGGTCGTTCGCCTCGGCAGGATTATGTACCACACTCTCATGGGAGCTGGTTGTTCGCCTCGACAATATATAATAGATGTATCTATAGTTATATACCAGATTATGATAGGATCGGGTTGTACGCCTCCGCATTTCTGTAAAAATCCTTCTACAGAATCGTGCGTATTATTTGTAAAAAGGCCAGTGTATCTGGGAGTTTTTCTAATTAGAATTATGAAGACCTATCTGGTGAGGTCCATTATATATATATATACTCCGGTGGAGGAGGTCACTGCTAATCAAGAGTTGACCTTGTCATTGAGAGGAGGATTGTACCACATATTTATACTTTTTTAATTCGTTTATTTACTCTGCCTCATATCTGTTTACTTCGTACTGTATTTGTCTTATTGGACCACTAGTAACTGTCGATTTCGACCCCTCTGTCATTACTTCTTTGGGGTTAGGCTAGATACTTACTGGGTACGTGTTGATTTACCTACTCATGTTACACTTGCTCTACATTTTTGTGCAGGTACATATATGTCTGGTGATCTTTTGGGCGCAGAGGCGCGGCTACTGCGGGGACTTATCGTGAGCTGCATTTCATGTTACGATCCACAGGCTGCAGAGTCTCCATCAAAGTTATTGTATTCTCCTGTCTAAATTATATCCCAGACAGATGTTGTATTTTGGTTTATTTCCTAGTTGATGCTCATGCACTTGTGACACCGGGTGGGGTAATTATGGCTTGTCCTTTATTGCAGTTGTGAAAAAATTATCAGTAACCCTGTAAATTTTATTTCTTATTATTTAATTGATGAAAATAACGATTTCAAAAATACTAAAATGAGTAACTAAGTTAAACACTCAGTGTTGGCTTGCCTGGCGGCGATGTTAGGCGCCATCACGACCTTTAGTGGATTTTGGGTCATGATATCTTAGTATCAGAGCATTAGGTTCACCTAGGTCTCATGAGTCATGAGCAAGTCTAGTAGAGTCTCGCAGATTAGTATGGAGACGTCTGTACTTATCTTCGAGAGGCTACAAGGTTGTTAGGAGCACTTCCCTTCTTGATTCCTCATCGTGCAATTTGATTCCTTGAGTCTTATGCCTTAATTTCTTTCCTACTCAATCTTATGCGACTTGAAGCGCTTGTTATCGATTGGGAATGTGAGGAATTGTATTGGATTGGGCTATTGTCGTCGCCTTGCAGAAGGATGTTCTGTCATTTCAGCTCAGTATCAGTATTCCTTATGGTTTTGATATTGGGCACTGATTGTTATGATGATTCATGTGTTGGTATCGAACAGTGTTGGTGTAATGGTAGAGTGATTATTTATGGATCGCGGCAGTGAATGACTTGAAAGGAGAATTTCTCAATTCACGATTTAGAGGTTCAACATTTAAATTTCGGCGGAGGAAAGGCAACCAGACTATGGATGTTCAGGCCTTAGTTGATGAAATGATGAGACTTGGTATTTTCTAGCATGGTGAAATTCTCAACGATGATGTAGCATCGTCGTCATTGTTGAAAATATTATAGTTCGCCGGTGTTATGGTCTTCCTTGATTTTTGGCCTTCGGGGTAGGGTGTTGTGAAATGGTGCCTGAGGAGAGGTTGTTAGAGATAGCTGTGTGTTGAGATTTGAATTGAATTAGTGTTTCTAATACTGATGGCTCGAGAAATATGATCTTCTAGGAGGTTTATAGTTGGTAGAGACTCATTTGTTCAGGTGCCACAGGTATGGCTTTGATTTGGGGAAATATTCAAGAAACGAAGTATGAGGAAGGTCATGGCGGTACGTGTCTCGCGGTGGTTGAATTACTAGCATGTCGAGTATGAAAAGTGGAAGTCGTGAAGTTTCTTAAAGGAGAGGGTTTAACCAAAGTGGGAGAGTGGCAGAGTAGCATATGGGTTCTGTGGTAGGATAGCCACACGATTGAGGAAAGTTTAAAGCAATTTGGTAATCATGGTGGACAGTGACTAGGTCCGTGGAATTTATTTAGATACAACATGACATCGTTCTTGGAATGAATTGCTAGGCTTTTAGTTGATGTCAATGGGAAAGAAGAAATCTTGGTGGGTTCCAGAGTTATGTAATGGTAGTTTCAAGCTAAGTGGGACAGCCCCACCGTCTATGATTTGATTGCGTGGTTGTCTACTTGTGCGGTTTCTGGTTTTCAGTGTATTGGTGGGTTGCTAAGACTAAGGAAAGAAAACATCAGTGGTAATTTGAGCAAAGGATTTGAGGAATATGTGTTATATTTGGCCTTAACGATTCATGTTCAGGCTTTGGGAAGACTCAAAGTTTATGCTTCGTATAGATGTGATTTACAAGGAGAACAATCCAGTCGGCGCTTCTTTGGGGGGGGGGGTGTTCATACGCTAGGGCCTTGGTGTTTGATTATATTCGGGAACAAGTCAAAGTGGGTGACTCCCAACAATGGTCCTAGTGTGTTCAAAAATTAAAATTTTGGTGCCTAAGGATTTCGAGTCCGTGGTGCAGTTAAGTCTCGAGCTTTTGCGGTGGATTATGAAAGGGACTTGGAGTATTCTATGGTATCATGGGTCTGTGGTGTAGCATTTTAGGAATAGGAGAAACTAACTTCGGATTCGTAGATGAATTTTCAAGATGGGTGTACCAGTTGAAAATGCGAATGTGCGCACAAGGAGGGTATGAGATAGTTCGTGGGTTTTGAGACATCATGGTCTCGTGAAAAGTGTCACTCAGGATGAGTGCGGATTGGGTTCGTTATATTTTCAATGGAGCTATTATTATTTCTAAGTCAAGCCTAGAGTAAATTAGAAGAAGTCAGATCGATTAGCAATGGTTGAATCGGCATGATGATGGCAGTGATCAGTTCCTTTAGCGTGTTAAGATATACATGTGATTTGTGGCGGTACGTGCGATGCTTGATAGCCACCCTAATTTGGTTGGTTTGGGAAGTGTTTTATTCTAATGGACTTGTTGTGTAAATGGATTCCAGAAGAATTATGGCGGTTTAGATCATGACTTGAGGTTCATATTTTCGAGGGTTATCAAAATCTAGTTGTGTGTTGCAATGGTTCTTCTGAATTGTGTTGACTGAAAGGTTTGTAGCCAATGAAGTGTTTTATCCCCACTAGCAGTTCAAGGGTTACAGTGAATGTGTGTATTATCGCATAGCGTCATGATAGGTGCAGTGAGCAGCATTGGGACTGGAAGTTGAAGGTCAAGGTTGTGGTTCGGTGTTGATAGATTGTCATGAGCTCGGATGAGCAGGGGTTGAATTCAGATGTTAAGAGAAAGCTGTCATTTCTCTTTAATGTCACCTGAGAATGGTGTCGTGTAAGAGACTTTGTGTATTGACTTGTGGATTTTTAATTTTCCTTAGTAAATTAGAACGGTTGGTGGTATGGATGTACGGACTTTGCTACCTGAGCGGGATGTTGTGGGAGTGTGCCCCACGGAAGATTTGTATAAGTGTGACATTTTATTCACTTGATTGTTAAAGATTGAAACCAAGTATGGGGATTATGGTACTATCACTAATGTGAGGGCATTTATACGTGAGGGGCCTTCTATTCCTTAGGTTGTGAATCGCGTGAGTTTGTTTCCTATTTGACGGTTGTTCTTGGGTGTCATAGGAAAAAGGGTTATTGTGGATCCTTGAAAGGTTATTAGCCCAATGCGGTACGATCAGAATCGGCTTGAGGCCCGTGGCTGGATCTAAATGTGAATGTGTGCTCTATATCAGGCCGGATATGTTCATTTCAGCATAGCATTGCTTACGGAGGAGTCTTCGGCCTTTGGATGTCATTTCTGTCATCAGATATTCCATGTAATACTTAATTGTGCCATGTGGGTTGTGAGACGGCTTGATTATTTGCACATGTGTTATGGCCCGTGTAGCTTGCAGTGTTATATGAGCATGATGGCTCTCGAGATGCAAGTCATTTGTTGCACCTTAGTCGTGCTTGAGTTTTGTAGTGTATGGCTCTATCTGTCTCCCCGGGGATGGTATTATGCACTTGGTGTACTTGTGCCCGACATTCGGGTATTTCGTAGGCATGGGCAATCTAGCTCGGTAAGTATTTCCTTATAGATTATTATGTCTGGATCGGGTGGCACGCCACCACGGGCATCATGGTTGGATTGGGTTGCACGCCGCAACTCTATCATCTGTGGATTGGATTACATGCCGCAATAGTATGAAGTTGAGTACAATTCCCTATGTGTATTCTTGTGTGTCTCGTTTCTCATTCTCTGAGAAAGGTTCATAACATATTTTCGATTGTCTAATTAGTTACGTGGTTGAGTAGCTCTTTCCAGAGTTCGTTTTCCTTATGTATCACATTCGAATTGTAGTTTGTTGGCACATTGTGCATCATATGAGACTTTTGGTAGTGGCTGAGGTGGCTTATTGCATGAGCAGCCTGTACTAGGTGAGACGAGATTATTGGACATATGATCAGTGCGATCGGATTTATATAAGGCATATTAAAGAGAAAATATCGTTATTCAGGTCCGAATGAGGTAACAGTTCTTGTCAGGAGGAGAGACTCCATAATTTGTGATTCGGCGAGTGGTTATGAGTTTCTACACATTTCTTCCGCCGTGGAAGTAATGCGAGAGTCGAAACAAGGCTTATATTTGCTACGAGGTATACTAAGGGCTTCGGGTCAGTGGAAAAGAAATCTAGTTGTTGTGCTTGGGGAAGATTGCCTTGGGCAAATGAGTTGCGTGGTGCATGGTGTGAATAAGTAAAGGTATACAATCATGTTTGGTACAGTGTGTAGTAATTGATACGGTGTTCGTATGTTGGAAACAGGCATGGTAGAGAATTTCAGATGTTGGAATTTGGCTCTAAGGTTTATTTGACTAAATAAAAAGGAAGATCTTCAGACTGGCTCAAGCCAATGTGCTCAACTGGGTTGTGGTAGCACAGGTAGGTGCACGGGGTGTCAAACAGTGATGTTGGACAACTCTGGAGCAGTTCTTAGCACGTTCGAGGACGAGCATATGTTTAAGTGGGAGAGAATGTAACGACCCGACCGATCTTTTTGAGCCCTAGCGCATCATTCGGCATTTCGAGTCCTTGAGTACCTTCACTTCATGTATTATGACTTGTACGCATGGTCGGAATTGAATTTCGGGAAGTTCGGAAGTGATTTGGAAAGAAAATTCTCATTTCGGAAGCTTTAAGTTGGAAGAATTGACTAAGGTTTAAATTCTGAGTAAACGACCTCGGAATCAGGATTTTAAAGCTCTGATAGATTCGTATAATGATTTTGGACTTGGGCGTATATCCGGATCAAGTTTTGGATGACCCGAGAGTGTTTCGGCGCCTATTGTGAAATGTTGGCATTTTGGAAGAATTTCATAAATTTGGGTTGAAGTGTAATTCAATGTTATCGATGTCTGTTTGGGATTCGGAAATTAGGACTAGCTCCGTATGATGATTCTGATCTTAGGAGCACGTCCGGATATCTATTGTGAAATGTTGGCATTTTGGAAGAATTTCATAAATTTGGGTTGAAGTGTAATTCAATGTTATCGATGTCTGTTTGGGATTCCGAAATTAGGACTAGCTCTGTATGATGATTCTGATCTTAGGAGCACGTCCGATATCGATTTAAAGGTCACTAGGTCAGTTCCGGGTCATTTGGCGAAAGTTGGAAATTTGAAGGTTTTTGGGAAGTTTGACCGGGAGTGGACTTTTTGATATTGGGTTCGGATTTCGATTCTAGAAGTTGGAGTAGGTCCGTAATATTGAATGTGACTTGCGAAATTTGAGGTCAATCGGATGTGATTTGATAGGTTTCGGCATCGAATGTAGAAGTTTGAAGTTCTAAAGTTCATTAACTTGAATTGGGGTGAGATTCATGGTTTTGATGTTGTTGGACATGATTTGAGGCTTCGACTAAGTTCGTGTTGCATTTAGGGTCATTTCCTCATGATTTGCTGCTAGTTCTAGCGTGCTTCATCGCGAACGCGTGGAGGCGATCGCGTTCGCGAAGGAGGGTTTGTGGGGCTGGGGTAGATTGCTCATCGTGAACGCAACACAGGGGTTGCGAACGCGGAGAAGAGCTTGAGGGACCTACACGAACACGAAGGGGCAGTCGCGAACGCATAGAAAGGAAGGGAGGGGCTGGGCTTGAGGCCGCTTGGCCTACGCGAACGCGAGACCCACCCTGCGAACACGAAGCAGTGGGAGTAGAAGGCTTCGAAAACGCAGCGTGAGGAACGCGAATGCGAAGAAGTATTTTTGGTCTAGGGTTGTTTGGCCTTCGCGATCGCGAGGGTCATTCCACGATCGCGAAGAGGAGGGAACTGGGCAGTGGGTTGTATTTTGGGACTAAGCCCATTTCTCCCAAATTTTTTATTTGGTTGGGCAATTTTTGGAGGGCTTGAAATGGAGGTTTCCATTATCTATGGCAAGGTAAGTTATTCCACCTATTGTGATCTAAATACATGGATTCTATAAGGATTTAAAATTGAAATTTGTAGATTGTGGGATTTTGGTACAAAACCTAGAAATTAGTTTTTTTGGATTTTGACCACGAATTTGGGCATGGAATTGGGAATAAATTATATATTTGAGTTAGTAACGTTATGGGTAATGTTTATCTTCAAAAATTTTGGAATCCGGGCACGTGGACCCGACGGTAGCTTTATCGACTTTTTGAGCGGAGTTGGAAAATTGTTTAAATCAATTTGTTATGAGTATTAGAGTATATTTTTATTGGTTTGCACATTGTTTGACTAGTTTTGGAGCGATGGACACCGATTTGAGGTGTTATAGAAGCGTTGGAGCCGGTTATGGATCTTAGGAGCGAGGTAAGTCTCCTATCTAACTCTGTGAGGAGGAAACTACCCCTAGGTGTTGTTATTGATATTAGCTACTTGTTGCAGGGGCTACGTACGCACGAGGTGACGAGAGTCCGTACGTAGTTATATTCATGTTATTGTCCGGGTAGACTTAGATTCACACCATGCTATAGCTGTACTATTTGAGCAGTATCTTGCCTATTAAATTCCTTTATTTTACTTTACAACTTTAGACTAGACTTGTGTAGAGTGGTAGACTCGTTATTGTAGAGATCGAACGAACTTTATGATTTGCCACGGAATAATTGTACTCCTCTTACGAATTTCCTCCGCGTTATGCGTTATCATCGAAGGGCTTTCCCTAATGCTTTCCTAAAACTCACCTACCCTTCGTGAGTAAGTCAAGGACCTGTCAAAACTGTTTTATTCTAATGGGATCGGGTCGTTCGCCTCGGCAGGATAGATATATCTATGGTTTGTCTTGTTCTACCCTCGGCAATGTGCACACCTTTGGGATCGGGTCGTTCTCCTCGGCAAGATTATTACCACACTCTTATGGGAGCGGGCCGTTTTCCTCGGCAATATATAATAGATGTATTTATGGTTATATACTATATTATGATGGGATCGGGCAGTACGCCTCGGCATTTCTGTAAAATATCTTCTATGGAATCGTGCGTATTATTTGTAAATAGGCCAGTGTATCTGGGAGTTTTCCTGATTTGAATTAATCGAGAGTTGAGCTTATTGTTGAGAGGAGGGTTGTACCACATATTTATACTTGTTTAATTTATTTATTTACCCCTGCCCCATATTTGTTTACTTATTACTGTATCTGTCTTATTGGACCACTAATAGGTGTCGATGTCGACCTCTCGTCACTACTTCTCAGGGGTTAGGCTAAATACTTATTGGGTACGCGATGATTTACGTACTCATGCTACACTTGCTGCACATTTTTGTGTAGGTAAATATATGTCTAGTGATCTTTTGGGCGCAGAAGCGCGGCTATTGCGGGGAATCACCGTGAGCTACATTTCATGTTACGATCCGCAACCTGCAGAGTCTCCATCAGACTTACCTTATTCTCCTATCTAAATTGTATCCCAGACGAATTTTGTATTTTATTTTATTTCCTTGTTTATGCTCATGCACTTGTGACACCGGATTTTGGGGGTAATTATAGGTTGTCCTTTATTGCAGTTGTTAAAACATTATCAGTAACACTGTAAATTCTATTTCTTACTATTTAATTGATGAAAATCACGATTTCAAAAATATTAAAATGAGTAACTAAGTAACTGTTAGCTTGTCTGACGATGATGTTAAGCCCTATCACGATTTTTAGTGAATTTTGGGTCGTGACAGGTTTAGCCTCTCAATTTTACAAAACAACATGATGTGTACAATTCTTTGGCAGTTTAGCCTCTCAACTTCACATTCTAATCTTCCCTTCTTCATGGGGCTCAAGTGACAATGTCATCCTCACATAGGATTATCTCAAAACCTGCTAAAAAGGCAAAAGATATATGCCGACAAGTTTTAAATGTATATTAGCCAGCAAGAACTAGTGATTGTTATAGACAGATCACATATATTTCGAAAGCCTAGTATAAGTGAAGGATTGGCTAATACTTATGTCCTGAATGTGAGGATAAATTAACATAGATTTTTTTTATTTGGTTCTTTTCCTTTTTCTTTCTTATATGTTTGTGATATAAGACAGTACGCAGAGGGTATCGCATAGAAATTTGGAATTTGTTGTAACATAGGCAAAAATTCAAATTGAAGTGGTTGTTGGATGATGGTATTCCTTGACAAAGGATCCACCTTTTTTTTCTAAACTAGGGAACTTGCGGTCGCTACCTTTGGGTGCGGGCGCCCGAGTAATCCCGTTCCAATGCAATAACTCACAAATTACACTGAAAAAGTAAACTGCATTAGGCAAGGCTCGTGCAACGAGCTCAACCGAAAAAGCATGCAGGGTTTTACTTGCAACCTCCCCTTTATTTGGGATCTCATGCTCAACTAACTCGGTCATCCCGCAGGTAAATCTACCTACTTTTTTCAGAGAGAATAAAAGAAAGACTGCATAGAAGGAAACTAGTGTCACAAACTTTGACTGCATAGAAGGAAAGTAGTGTCACAAACTTTCTACTTTGTATTAAAGAATAAAGGAATTACAATGCATCACCAAAAGTGAGATCAACTGAGCTTTATTTCATTTTAACTTAGCGGGGCTAAAGAAAGCTAGAGTTGTCTATACCTTGAGGGGTCGTTTGGTTGGGAAACAAGTTATCTCATGATTGATTGTTTCGGAATTAATTATTCCATCCTCCCATAAAGATAAAAAAAAATACTCCAATCCTGGAATAACTAATTCCGAAATTAGTTATACCATGATTTTATTCCAACTAAATATGGGATAAATCCATCTCAAATATAATTCCGAGATTAGTTATTCTGTATCCCTCCTATCAAACGAGTCCTGATTTTTATGCTAAGGATGCAAGGAAACCAACATAATGTAGTAGAACTGAAAGAAACAAAACAACTGCAACTGCTACTTAATTTTCAGAGTACCTTGTCCCTGACATGAGAATCAATATGTTCATTTAGTATAGTAAGTTCCTGTTGACCATATTTACGAGAGAAATGTATATTTTTAATCGGTCTCACAATTAATAGCTCATAAAATATATGTATATTTTTTTGTATTTTGCTGAATTCTTTTGTTCTTCATCATGCCGCGAGTAAGGCCGATTAACACTACTAGAAATTAGAAAAAAATCGATCAAGTCATACCGACCAACGTTGGTCGATCTTCAAAAGCAACCACTAAACCGTCCAAAATAGACAGAAACTAAAATACATGTCGATCAAAGTTGGTCGGTATATTGGTCAAAATTTTGACCACAGTGGTCAGACGTGCTCTCAAAGTAGCTTTTTCATGACCGACCAACATTGGTCGGTAATGTGGACCCACTTTTTTAAATTTTAGTAATTATATTATTATTTAAAATATTTTATAGAATTTATATTTAAATTTACCGACCAAAGTCGGTCGGTTATTGCAGGGAAAGCTTTTACCGACCAACTTTGGTAGGTATACGTTATTTCCTGGAAAATAACCTACCAAAGATGGTCGGTTATTAGGTCAAACATGTTCAAAGTTTTGAATCACTTTAATATTTACTATCTAAATAATATAAATGTAATCCGTTAACACTTTATTTTATAATACAAATAATGAATACACTAACATATATTATAACAAGCTATATATAGTTAAAGTAGTGTATATATATATATATATATATATATATATATATATATATATATATAGCCACATATATATAAGAACACGAAGCACTAGGGCCACAGGGTCAGGTTCTTTTGGGATAGACTTGTGAAGAAATGTCACAACCCCAAAATCACTGGTCGTGGTGGAACCTAACACAACCCGCTAGATAAGCCAACAAATAACTATCCAATTCCAATAATATTAACAAGACAATAAGGTAAAGAAATTATCTGACTTCTATGCATTTTTCAAGGACTGGTAATACAAATCATTAGCTTATAAGAATATAATTTACAAAACTAAAACGAAATAATACATCATATGTTTGAAAAGTACATAACCAGAGTTTTATAGATCTAAAGCTACCACGAACAAGGGACATCTTCAACCGGAATGCAGGTACATCTTCAATCCAGCTACCATCGAACGCAGCAATATCAGCAGCCAACATTTGCACGCAAGGTGTAGAAGTGTAGTATGAGTACAACCGACCCCATGTACTCAGTAAGTAACAAACATAACCTTAGGTTGAAAGTAGTGACGAACTAACACAAGGTCGGGTCCAATACCAATATTGCACAACAGTTCAAAACAGCATAATACAAGTAATAAAAGAGGTATCTCAAAAGTAAAATACTAAGCTCATTCACAGTTCTAGAAAATAGGCACGCATTTCAAGTATCTTAGTGAAAACTCAAATCTTCTACCAAAAATTTCAAAATACGAGTAAGTTTGAAAACTGTGATTTTTTGCAAAATTATTTCAACAATAAGTAAGATGTTTCATATTCTTTCCAGATAACAAGTGAAAATACCTCTCTATGCACACGTATCAATGTGTGTAAAAAGTCATGAATGACGTGATACTGCATAGCATGAGGAAAAATGCAACTCTATGCATGTATGTCATGTGTGCAGGCAAATGCCATGTATCTCAGAGATGAATCATGTACTCACACTCTCAGAGTACTCAATCTCACTATCTTGCATCCTCTCTCACTATGCTCAATGCTCAGCACACTCAAATGCCGAGCAAGCCTAGCGATTCTCCAAAGATGTCATCTCGCGCGTTCCGACCTCCGACCGGCTCGAAACTGACCAAGAACAATTCAAATACATCAAACAATGCTAAAGGAACTAATCTCGATCGTAAAAGATCAAATCTTGAATCAAAGCCCGAAATCGGGCCAAAAGCCCAACCTGAGCCTGCACCTCGGAACCCAACAAATCTCACAAAATCCAAAAACCCATTCAATTACGTGTCCAACCACACTAATTTCACTCAATTTCGACTCCAAATCGATAATTAAAACTCAAAAATTCATATTATGAAACTTTAGGCCAAAACCCCCAATTTCTCTTTAAAATTCATCAACCAATAGCAAAAAATGAAGATAGATTCGTGAAATATAACCAAAGCCCAGTAGAGAACACTTACCCCAATCCTTGTGATGAAGTTTACTCCAAATATCGCCTCAATCTGAGTGCCACATCTCAAAATATGAATAAAGACCAAAACCCTCAATTTTTATATCTTCTGCTCAGCACTTCCGCATTTACGGACAATTCGTCGCATCTGCGACCACCGCTTCTGCGGTAAATGTATCGCTTCCACGAAAATATCCCTGCTCAGGAACCCCCCCCCCCCCTTGTGGATATAAAATCCCGCTTCTGCGAAGAATGTCGCACATGCGCTCCCAAATCCCGCATCTACGCGCACGCAAGTGTGCTACATTAATCCGCTTATGCGGTCTTCCTCACCCAGTCTCTTCTCGTTTCTGCGACTAACTGTCTGCATCTAGGACTCGCATCTGCATCCATTCTTTTGTTAATGCGGAAACACCAGAACCAACAGCCTTCAACAATGCAACATGAAACGAAAATGATCTGAACCTCATTTGAAACTCACCCGAGCCACTCGGGACCCCGTCCAAATATGTCAACAAGTCCCATAACATAACACAGACCTACTCGAGGCCTGAGAACCCACATAACAACGTCAAAGTGACGAATCATGCCTCAAATCAAATCTCTGAACTTTGAACTTTCAATTTCCATAACGCGTGCCGAAACATATCAAATCATCCCGGAATGAACCCAAATTTTGCACATAAGTCCCAAATGACATGAGAAGCTATTCCGATTCCCGGAATCACAATCCGAATCTGATATCCTCAAAGTCAATTTCCGGTCAAACTTATGAACTTTCCAAACCTTCAAATTTCAAATTTTTTCCAACTTGTGCCGAAACCTTCTAGAAACATACTAATGCAAATCCGGGCATATATCCGAGTGCAAAATCACCATCTGGACTTAACGGAACCATCAGAACTCCGTTTCGGGGTCAAATTCACAAAAACTCAATCTTAGTCAACTCTTTCAGCTTAAAGCTTCAATAATGAATTTGATTCTTCCAAACCGATTCCGAATAACCTGAACCAAAAGCGACAATTCACATAATTCATAACACATCATACGGAGCTACTCATGCCTGCAAACTACCGAGCGAAGTGAAAATGCTCAAAATGACTGGTCGGGTCGTTACATCCTCCCACACTAAAACATATGTTCGTCCTCAAACGTGCCAAGAGTTGTTCTCAAAACCATCAAACTGCTGTGTAACCTTCCATGAACATACCTGGGGAGTGATCCCACGTCACCCTATCCCATATATGTCCGATAACACAGCATAACTAAAATTTCTCAATTAAACCTAGCCCATAAGCCTTAGAATCCAATTTTCCAACATCCGGAATTTCTTATAAGATCTGAATCTCGTGACCTACATGTTGTATAAATCTGAACAAGTTGTACGAAACCGCAATCCATAACTCGAGCTACACTCACGGGATATACCACATGACTCAAATACCCATAGCAAAATTCTCGATCACTATAACTGCTCAGAACAACCCAATCCCGGTAATAAACCTCATACCTAACAGAACCTCATTCTAAAACCTTCATACACTGCCGATAATGAAAGAACATGTAGAAACTCATAATCATTCATCAAATCAACAAGCCATGGAGCTCCCTCTCCTTCAAATAGAACTATAGTCAATTCCTACGCCGACTTCCAATATTATACTTCCAAATATACCGCAATAAAATCCATTATCACCCATCCTAGATCTGACGACTCCATCTTATCGAATATCAACTACTATACTGACATGCAACACCAATACTACTCAGATCCACAAACCGTGCAATCCTTGCACCAATAAGCAACAATCCAAATGAACTTGGTCACAAAAATGACTCAATCAAGAGAACCGTCCGCAAACTCGATGGGTATCACTACAACGCAATGCTAAGAACCCATCACACACCGTAAAACCATCACCCGACTCTAACTCAAAGGTTCGTAACTCAACATGACTCTGATACAATGCGCGACTCCGCCCAATTGGTGGTACATATCATATACCTCGAGCCACCCTGATCAAAAGCAATAACCACGCGAAATTCGACATCAAGTACCCAAAGTGTATTACCATAACCATGGAGAATCAGATGACAAAATGGCACACAAAACCAAAAGAACATAACCAATACGCCCTCAATTATGCAATACTCAATTACTCGTCTCGCTCAAATCCCGCTATAAGACCACAATAGAACCGCACCATATGTGCCTAAAACCAATGAATCACAACTCCTCGTAGAATAGAAGAGTAACTCACAGAAAATTTCAGAACACGAATAAGCTCAGCAACAACCGAATGGCACATCCCTCAACAATAGCATTATGGAGCCAACCAATCCGGCTCGGTATAGAATACACATCTTAATTGGGCCTACCAATGGACCCCCAAATCAACTCCAGGCACCCACAAAGAGGTAGATAAACCCCCAAAAGCCCAAAATGACTTAATCATAACACCTACTATCATCTAGCTAGCTTCGACAACAACTTCACAGTCCAAAACCATGAAACAATCCGTTCTTGAGAACTCTTAGTCTCCAAATCCATAGAACACACGAATTATCATATCTGATCCCAACTCCACCGCCAGAATGTCTAACACGTCTCTCATACACGATCATCCTTTAAGAAATATTCCTAAAATTCTTCCATGCCACATAACGAAATTCGAATATCAATAGTCGATCAACCTAGGAGAGTGTCACAGTACCGGTGAAGTATCCATAACTCAAACACATTGCCCTTTCTGAAATGTATACTCTCATCAAGCCATACAAAGTAGTTATCATTTACCTAGTCATCTGAAATCTTCCATGATGCCTATGAATTTCATGACCTCCCCTTCAAAACTGAATTGTGATCTCGCTCACGTAAATCTTAATCCCACACAACACACCGCATATACCATGCCATCATATGAAAAATACGAGAACTTTATAGTTCACTCCGAGTCACAAGAAATTACATACTCAATTAGCCAAGAACTTTCCATTTGATTTCATCCTAGAGAAATTACACTGCATGCTCCTCACGCCAGTAGGAAATATACCCCTCGAATCGTGGTAAACCCCATTGAGAACTCTTCGAAACCCATTTGCACATAACCAAGATATCAGAACTGAATCTCTCTAACTCAACTCAGTCATGCAGGTCGCCAAAACCCAAGATCATTGACACGAAACACCTATAGAGACTAGCCACGTCATAAGATATCCAAAGAACCGATCATACCCATTATTGTGCTGATCCAACCTACTACCCAGTTGTCCTATTTCTCCAAGTCCTTTCCAAATTGCCTTCAAATTGATAGTTCTCCTTGATAGAACACCATGATCCCTAACCAGAATTCACCACACAAGAGACCCTAGTAAAAATACCACAACGCCCTAAGGCCCATAAGCCGTTGCCTCCCCTCTTAAGCACCCAAAGCACCACAATCGAGACACCTACTCTAAAGAGAACTTATGTTAACCTAAATCTGTTTCTTTCAGCTTCTTGATACTGAAACACATAATCCTCAATGATATAAAAATGCCACAAGTCTCGACACCGTCCAACGTAACCTCAGTTTCTAGCCATATACAAATCTTGAAAATTCCAAATCGCTACATTTAAATCTTGAATCTATTAGAATCATTCTCGAGAGTCATCCACTATTCTCAAGTCTCAATTAAACCGACCAAACGGACCAAACGACATGTTCCCCATTAGCACACCAACACCCAAGGGAGTAACCCACACTCCTAAGCAACCGAGCAAATTCCTACTCCACACACATTGCATCCTTATTAATAACAACTCAATCATTCAATGAAACCCATATACCCATAGATTATAATACAACTTGTATCCAAAAATTTCCATTACTCGAGTCATTCTCAAACTCCACCTCTCCAAGTCATAACTAATTCACTAGTATACCTCGAACATAAATCAATACAACACATAATGGTGAAATCAACTTACCAATAGCAGACTCCCCCACTTGGCTCAAAGCCATAGATCAAAACACACAATAACTCACAATGCCTATATTCTATTACTACCACAATACCGCAGTGAGATTCAATTAAATCCTTCATAAGCTCATATAACGCAAACCATCTAATATCTCAAACCATCTACAAATCTCACATTCATCCTTGTAGTAGTCAAGCCAACTCTCATAAGCGACCCAAATTCAAATTTCAACACATATAATTCACTGGTAAAAGAGAACTCGCTACAAAATAACATAGGGATCACACAACCTCAGGACACCACGAAGGAGATAACCCACCTGCGTAGCCTCAAACTGACATCTCTCTATACTCTTCCACATTTATAACTATTACGAAATCACTTAATTTTACATAGTTTGAACTCATAACACGACATGAAGATCTACTTCACTCCACACCCAAACAGCAAAAGAGGTCCTTCAACATACCCATAACTCAAGGCCATCCGCCAAATCAAGACAGAAATCAAACACCCAATAGTCCTTGCTACATCTCAGGTAAACTCTTCTCGTCACATTCGAACAATCTGAACACATCTCGCAGTCACATCATACTCATCACATAGTCATCCAATCACAAATCCCACTAATAGGTACTCCAACGGACATATAAGTACCAAAATCACGTGCTCACACAATCAAAACCTCCGTGCTCAAGCTACAGTCAACACCCGGCCTCAAGACTTCCAGTCCGCCCCATCATCAGCACGCTAAAATCACATTTCACACCTCAACCGTGGAATCATAAGCCGTTGATGCATAGTTGATACCGAGCACTCATGTGCGCATACGAAGGCGTGGAAGGAATTCAAGGAGTTACGCTTCAAACTGAATCAATGTCGCACGATAAGGAAAGAAGAATGGGAAGTATATCCTAAATTTCCTATGGCCTCTTGAAGATAGGTATGGGCGTCATCATACCGATCCGCAAGACTCTACTAGACACTTGCTCATGACTTGTAGAACATATGAACCTAGAGCTCTAATGCCAACTTGTCACGACCCCAAACCCACTGGTCGTGGTGGCACCTAACCCAACCCGCTAGGTAAGCCAACTATAACTATCCAACTCCAATAATATTAACAAGACAATAAGATAAATAAATTATCTGACTTCTATACATTTCCCAATGACTAGTAGTACAAATCATAAGCTTCTAAGAATAGAATTTACAAAGCTGAAACGAAATAATACATCGTCTGTTTGAAAAGTACATAAACAGAGTTTTATAGATCTAAATCTACCACGAACAAGGGGCAGCTTCAACTGGAACGCAGGTACATATTCAATCCAGCTACCATCGGACGCAGCAACATCAGCAGCCAACATCTGGACGCAAGCTGCAGAAGTGTAGTATGAGTACAACCGACCCCATGCACTCAGTAAGTAACAAACCTAACCTTAGGTTGAAAGTAGTGACGAGATAACACAAGGTCGGGTCTAATACCAATATTCCACAACAGTTCATAACAGCATAATACAAGTAATAAAAGAGGTATCTCAGAAGTAAAATGCTCAGCTCGTTAACAGTTCCAGAAAATAGACATGTTTTTCAAGTATCTTAGTGAAAACTTAAATCTTTTACCGAAAATACCAACATACGAGTAAGTTTGAAAATTGTGATTTTTCCCAATATCCTTTCAACAATAAGTAAGATGTTTCTTTTTCTTTCTAGATAATAAGTGAAAATTACCTCTCTATGCCCACATATCAATGTGTATAAAAAGTCATGAATGACTTGATACTATATAGCATGAGGAAAAATACATCTCTATGCATCTATGTCATGTGTGCAGGCAAATGCCATGTATCTCATAGATGAATCATGTACTCACACTCTCAGAGTACTCAATCTCATTGTCTTGCATCCTCTCTCACTATGCTCAATGCTCAGCACACTCAGACACTCAACAATATACAATAACTATTGTGGCGTGCAGCCCGATCCACATATATATACTCGAATGCGCTCATTGGGGTGTGCAGACTCCAGAGGGGCTCCTTCAGCCCAAGCGCAATATTGTTATGGCGTGCAACCCGATGCAATCTCGTTGCGGCGTGCAACCCGATCCATAATATAATAAGTAAACGTAAGGCTTCTTGCAGCGTGCAACCCGATCCATATACATAAATGTATAGCCCAAAGGCTTGTTTCGGCATGCAACCCGATCCATATGCATAATTATAATCAATATATCGTTGTGGCGTGCAGCCCGATCCCATAAAGTATAATAGATATAATATATTGCGGTGTGCAGCCCGATCCCAAAATGTCACTCTCACTCAAGCCCTCGGCCTCACTCAGTCATCAATCTCTCCAGTCTCACTCACGAGCTTACAATATCATGAATCTATCCCGACAAGAATGATAGGATGTATCAATAACAACAAGTGAGACTGAGATATGATATGAATGCATGAATATGACTGAGTACTAAAATATCTATGAAATTAGTGAGATGAAAGCAAGAAACTACCATTATGGGTCCTAACAACATCAACAAGAAGCCTAAACATGATATTTAGTATGATTGACAGCTCAATTACTTTATCATATGGTGAAGACACAAATATCAACAAACTAGGGCCATTATACAGTGCCATGGAAGCAACACATTCTGAATTCACATAATGCATGCCCATACGCATGTCACCTAGCATGTGCATCACCTCAATACCAATCACTTAACACGTATTGCAGGGTTTCATACCCTCAGCACTCAGTTTAAAAGAGTTACTTACCTCGAACGAGCCAATACCAATGCCAAGCAAGCCAAGCGATGCTCCAAAGATGCCATCCCGCGCGTTCCGACCTCCGAACGGCTCGAAACTGACCAACAACAATTCAAATACACCAAACAATGCTAAAGGAACCAATCCCAATCGTAAAAGTCCAAATATTGAATCGAAGCCCGAAATCGGCCCAAAATCCCAACCCGGGCCCGAACCTCAGAACCCGACAAAACTCACAAAATCCGAAAACCCATTCAATTTGGAGTCCAACCATACTAATTTCATTCAATTCTGAATCCAAATCGATGATCAAAACTCAAAAATTCATATTATGAAACTGTAGGCCAAAAACCTCAATTTCTCTTTAAAATTAATCAACCAATTGCCAAAAATGAAGATAGATTCGTGAAATATAACCAAAGCCGAGTAGAGAACACTTATGCCAATCCTTGTGATGAAGTTTTCTCCAAAAATCGCCTCAATCCGAGTCCCACATCTCAAAATATGAATAAAGACCAAAACCCTCGATTTTTATATCCTCTGCCCAACACTTCCACATTTGCGGACAATTCTTTGCATTTGTGACCACCGCTTTTGCGGTAAATGTATCGCTTCTGTGAAAATAGCCCTGCTCAGGAACCCCCGCACTTGCGGATATAAAATCCCGCTTCTGCAAAGAGTGTCGCACCTTCGCTCCTAAATCCCACATCTGCGCGCGCGCATGTACGCTACAAAAATCCACTTATGCGGTCTTCCTCACCTAGCCTCTTCTCGCTTCTGCGACCAACTATCCTCATCTGCGAACTCGCATCTGCGTCCATTCTTCCATAGATGTGGAAACACCAGAACCAGCAGCCTTCAGCAATGCAACATGAAACGAAAATGATCTGAACCTCGTCTGAAGCTCACCCGAGTCCCTCGGGACCCCTTCCAAATATGTCGACAAGTCCCATAACATAACACGGACCTACTCGAGGCCTCAGAACCCACATAACAACATCGAAACAACGAATACGCCTCTAATCGAAATCTATCAACTTAGAACTTTCAATTTCCATAACGCGTGCCGAAACATATCAAATCATTCCAGAATGAACCCAAATTTTGCACACAAGTCCCAAACGACATGACGAAGCTATTCCAATTCCCGAAACTACAATCCGAATCTGATATCCTCAAAGTTAACTTCCGGTCAAACTTATGAACTTTTCAAACCTTCAAATTTTTTATTTTTGCCAACTTGTGTCGAAACCTTCTAGAAACATCCAAGTGCGAATCCGGGCATACGCCCTAGTCCAAAATTACCATCCGGACCTAACGGAACCATCAAAACTCCGTTCTGGGGTCAAATTCACAAAAAGTCAAGCTTAGTCAACTCTTTCAACTTAAAGCTTCAACAATAAAATTCATTCTTCCAAACTGATTCCGAAAATCCTGAAAACCAAAACCGACGATTCACATAATTCATAACACATCATACGGAGCTACTCATGCCCGTAAACTACCGAGCGAAGTGCAAATGCTAAACGACCGGTCGAATTGTTACAAGAAGCAATAATATAGTTAGTATATATAATTGATCATCATCAAATATATCTATTTGTAAATTGATTCATCGACTTATAACTTACTTAGATGCATCAATGAAAATTACAAACAAAATGTTTCGACCTATATCGATGAATATTCAAAATAAAATGGCTCGACCTATATCGATTAATCTATGTCATGCATTATTACTAATTAAGAAATGAAATATAGAAGAATTAATACTAAACATCTTTGACATGTATATATGGATCACAAATTAAAGAATGAAAGAAATTATTAGCATTAAGTAAACGAGTTAATAGGTCAAACATGGTCAAAATTTTGAATCACATTAATATTTACTATCTAAATAATATAAATGTAATTCGTTAACACTTTATTTTGTAATACAAATTATGAATACACTAAGATATACTATAACGTGCTATATATAGTTAAAGTAGTACAACGAAGTGTGTGTGCA
>ML332413.1:0-30539 GCA_005239505.1 Nicotiana paniculata | reverse complement strand
TATATATATATATATATATATATATATATATATATATATATATATATATATATATATATATATATATATATATATATATATAAGAACACGAAGTGCTAGGGTCACAGGACCGGATTCTTTTGGGGATAGACTTGTCAAGAAGCAATAATATAATTAGTATATTTAATTGATCATCAAAAAATATATCTATTTGTAAATTGATTCACCGACTTATAACATACTTAGGTGCATCGATGAATATTTAAAACAAAACTTTTCGGCCTATATCGATGAATATTAAAAATAAAACATCTCGACCTATATCGAGTAATCTATGTCATGCATTATTAGTGATGAATGAATGAAATATAGAAGAATTAATACTAAACATCTTTGACATGTATATATGGATCACAAATTAAAGAAACGAAAGAAGTTATTAGCATTAAGTAAACGAGTTAATAGGTCGAACAACTAAACATATTTAAATAGAATAATATTGGTATATCAATTGATAAATTTTTCGTACGTAGTAATGTATGTGATTGATCCTCAATTACAATATAGTGTGGGGGGGGAGGGGTAAAATTACTCATATACTTAATTATAACTTAGAAAATTAACTTAGGTAGATGTTATTATAATTTATTAAAATTAATTAGTTAATATAATTATTTATAAAGATTATGCTTATAGTTTATAATTATTTATAATAAATATATATCTTAATAAAATAAATGCATGTAGTTTATAATAATTTTTTATAGTTTATAATATTTTAATAAATAAAAACACAAAAAAACATAGTTTTTTAAATAACCGACCAAAGTTGGTCGGTTAATAGTCAAAATGTAGTCAACGCCCGTCATTTAGTGTACCGGCCAACGTTGGTCGATAATTCTAATTTCAGATCTGAAAACGGGATTTCCCCCTCTTTTCTCTTACTCTCTTCTAAAAATTTCTTACTCCCTGCTCTCTTCTCCCTCACACACACAACACCCTTCCCCCTATCCTTCTCTATTTCCCTCACACAAATCCCATTATCCCCTCCCCCGCCGTCGTCGTCATCGCTGCCGCTGCTACTGCCTCACTGTCGCTCCTCCTTCTCCACCTGTCACGAACCAAAATCCATAAGGTCGTGATGGCGCCGGACACCACTGTCGGGCAAGCCAGTCATTAAATGGTTTAGTTAAATTTCCTGTTTTACAATTTTTGAAATCATTACCTTTCATTTTATTACATAATAACTGAATAAAATTCGCTAAGTAAATACGACAGTTTAATATTCCATTTTTATAAAATACATCCCAAACACATCCCAGAACCCAGTGTCACAAGTGCATGAGCAATTCTAAGAATTTTACAAATACTACAAATCTTGTCCGAAATACAAATTGGACAAGGAATTTAAAATGAAAATAAGTACAATATGAGGGAGACTCTGTCGACTGCGGGTCGCCTCCGATGGTGCAGCTCGTCTAAGTCTCCAAGTCAGCCACATAACTGCGTCAAACAGGGCCACCAGCTATGAATGTACCTGTGCAATAAAAATGCACAGCAAGTGTAGCATGAGTACGAAAATAACATGTACTGTATCCCACCTAACCACGAAGAGGTAGAGACGAGAGGTCGAATTTGACACTTGCTAGAGGTCAGTTTAATGAAATCAAGGGTGACACTAAGCATGGATATCATAGGAAAGTTAACAACTAGCGACAAGAAATAGCAACTTCTTTCACATTTAATATTCTTAAAATCCTCATCATTTCAGTTGACAATATAAAATTTCCAGGACAGTAATCAGGTAAAAATCACAGCAAATACACACTAAATATCATGCACAAGCAATGCCGAGGGTCGAACGGCCCGAACCAACATAAATGTAAACTGTGCACTGTCGAAGGGTCGAACGGCTCGAACCATAGATGCATCTATCAACCTGTTGTGGCATACGGCCCACTCCCATGAGAGTATTGGAAGAAATCACCCCGCTCACGGAATATGAATTGCGAAGCAGTCATACACAGTCATGCACATTCAAACAGTCTACCCCGACTATGTCGGGAAAACAAGTACTCAAGTAAATGAAAATTTCTCTTTTAATGGTCACGAAAGTAGTATTTAAATATTTTTCAAAAATTTATTTACCAAGTTCGATAAGGTTTAAACCCTTCATTTTCATCAATATGGTTACAAGTACGGCAAATAAAATATGCTTTCGGGTCCTAGACTACCCGGGCATAAGCATAATAGTAGCTACGCGCGGACTCTCGTCATTTCGTGCGTACGTATCCCACACAAATAGTACAAGATATTTAATTATTTGACCTATGGGGACTATTCCCCCTTACAAGGTTAGAAAGGAGACTTACCTCGCTTTGAAGATCCATAACCGGCTTCCAAGCCCTTCCGACGACTCCAATTGATGCAAAACGCCCCAAAAATATTCAAATAACGGGCAAACCAATAAAAATTCACTCTAATACTTGTAACAATTCAAATTATATAAGTTCCCAACTCCGCTCGAAAAGTTAACCAAAATGCCCTCGGGCCCACGTGCCCGGATTATGAAATTTCTCGAAGATAAATTCTACACATAGATTTACTAACTCAATTATACAATTTACTCTAATTTTCATGCTCAAATTCATTGCAAAAATCCAAAATTCCAAATTCTAGGTCTTCCCCAAAAATCCCAAATTTATACTAATTTTTCATGTCTAAATCCATGTAAGATCACATATTTAACTCAAAAATAGGAAGAAATCACTTAAGGGTACGCACCTAGTAGCTGCGAGCCTAAGATCAAAGGGTCAAAATCCCTCCTTGAGCTCTCCAAAATCGTCCGAACCAAATGAAAGAAATGAACGAAATGGTCAAAAACTCGTGTTTAAAACAATCTGCCCAGGCTTCATCGAGTTGTACCTTGCGTTGTGCAGGTTGTACATCCTATTACAATTTTCTCTTGCTGTACACCTTCTGTTAAAACACCCATAACTCCTTGTAAAAATATCTAAATGACAAACGGTTTAAAGATTTAGAAACTAGACTCGAATATATTTAATTTCATAGGTTGTACACCATACAACTCTTTATATATTCCGATATATGAGCTTCTAAAGTCGGCTCCATGCATCAGAAAATTCTGTCGAAACTGCTCCACCAACTATCTTCAATTGATCATAATTTTCTGATATAATCTCCAAATCATAAATGGTTTAACGTTCTGGAAACTAGAACGCACGGGCTACAACTTTATGGTTTGTACATTTTCAGAATACTTATATATTTCGAGATATAAGCTTCCGAATTAAGCTCTACGATTGCACTAGTCACTGTCAAAACGGCTTTCTGCAGAAAATTTCTGCAACTCTTTGGTCCGAAATCCACCCGAGGCCCTCGAGACTTTAACCAATTATACCAACATGTTCCAAAACATGATACAAACTCGCTCGAGGCCTCAAATCACATCAAACAACGTCGAAATCATTAATCGCACTCCAATTCAAGCTTTTTGAAATTTCAAATTTCTACATCCGATGTCGAAACCTATCAAATCACGTCCGATTGACCCCAAATTTTGCACACAAGTCATATTCGACCTTACGAACCTGCTCCAACTTTCGGAATTGGAATCCGACCCCGATATCAAAAAGTCAAACTCTCGGTCAAACTTCTCAAAAACCTTCAAATTTCTATCTTTAGCCAAATGACTTCAAAATGACCTACGGACCTCCGAATTCACTTCTGATCGCGCTCCCAACTCCAGAATCACCATACGGAGCTATTCCCAGATTCGAAATCCCAAACAGACATCAATAACACCGAAATGCACTTCAACCTAGACTTGTAAAATTCCTTCTAAAATGCTAACTTCCACAATATACGCCGAAACGCTCCCGGGTTATCCAAAACCTGATCCGGACATACATCCCAGTCTGAAATCATCATAAGAACCTGCTGGAACCTTCAGATCCTGATTCCGAGGTCGTTTAGTCCAAATTCCATTCTTAGTCGATTCTTCCAACTTATGGCTTCTGAAATGAGAATTTTCTTTCCAATTTGACTCCAAACTTCCTGAAATTCAATTTCAACCACACCTACAAGTCATAATACCTGAAACAAAGCTGATAATGACTTCAAACTGCTGAACGATGCGCTAGATCTCAAGACGAACGGTCGGGTCGTTACATTCTCTCCCACTTAAACATATGTTCGTCCTCGAACGTACCAAGAACTACTCTGGAGATATCTGAAATCGCTGTTTAACACCTTGTGCACCTGCCCATGCTACCACAACCCAGTTGAGCACATTAGCTTGATCAAATCTGAAGATATCCTCTTTTATCCATACAATAAGCTCAGAACCCAGTTCCAACACCTGAAATTCTCAACCAGGCCTGTTTCCAATATATAAACACCGTATCAACTACCACGCGATGTACCAAAACACGACTGTGTACCTTTGCTGAGTTAGCACCATGCACCGCATAATTCACCATCTAACCACAATGACGTTCCATGAACCTTAATAGCCAAAATTCCACGAATCCGATGCTCCCAATGCATCTGCTGATATACATATACATCCTGCTATAATGCTGACGATACCACCACAACGGAGGAGATGTGTAGAAATTGCTAACCAATTGCAGAGTTAACCAAACATTGATTCTCTTCTTTTTGACTAAAATCATCACCTCATTACTACGCTAATACCGGCCTTTGTTCTTTACCATACTTCACAAAATCTTATCGCACTGATCCCTGATCCAATAGCCTCGTCTTATCCAGTTTGAGCTACTCAGACAACCAATCACCCCATACATGACCAACAGTCTCACACGATGCCATAATGCGCCAGTAGGCCACAATTCGAACATGATACATAAGGAAATGACTCAGGAATGGACTACTCAACTCACATAACTAACATGGATTTCCTTAGAAAATAGAAAGCAAAACAAAAGAAAAATAAATATAGGAACCTCACTCAACATCACCGTGTTGCGGCGTGCAACCCAATCCAAATAACATACCCGTGGTCACGTGCCACCCGATACCATCATAAAATTCACATAAGGAGATATACACAGAGCTGAATTGCTCACCATTACAAATTATTGAATACCGGTCTTAAGCACGCTAGTGCATAATACCATCCTGGGGAGACTGATAGAGCCATATGCTACAAAAACTAAGCACAACTGAGGTGCGATATATATATACTCTGAAATGTCAAGAGCCCTCCTGCTCACATAACATCATCACTACGCTGAATCTTAAAACATAGGAATTTCTCAATCGTTTCACAACTCAAACGACACAATAATAACCTTACATGAAATGAACGAAGACGGAAAAACATCTGATATCCAGCACCCCTCCTTGAGGAGCGCTATACTGAAACGAACACATCTGCCTCACATGAAGCCCATAATCATGTTCAAATTCATTCACACATTTCAAGCTGATTCTTCTCGCAACGGACTAGGCTAATAGCCTTACCTGGGTCCATAATAACCCACTTCTTCTCATAACACGCAAGAACAACCATCATAGCCGAGATAAACACCCCACAATCCACAACACGATGAACTGAACGCCTCCTAAGCATAAATTCTCACATAAGCATTATTACACTTCCTTATACTCAGTCTAAATCTTCAATCCATTACGTGACTAAATGTCACACTCATACGATCTTCCCGTGGTCATGCTCCCGCGACCTTTCCCACGAGATAACAAGTCTGCACATCCATACCACCGACCACACTAATACTGCAAAACACATCAAGAACCCATGACCAGGATACAAAGCCTCTTTCACCAAACACCGATCTCAGGTGACATTGGAGACAACACCAGCTTACTCTAGGCATTCAAATACCTTCTTCTTGCTCACCTGAGCTCATGACATCCTTGTCAACACCGAACTGCAATCTTGATCCTTACTTCCAATTACATACTGCTTACTACACCTGCATGCCAATATGAGATAGCGCAGGAATTCCATCACAACTCTTGAACCACAAATAGGGTGAACACCCCTTCATATAGAAACCTTTTTTTTCTTTTTTCACCTCAATTCAAGAGAACCATAACAACACACGAGTGAATTCTCATAATCGCAAAACAGGAAAATCCTCAGGGAATAGTCTATCCCCCCATGATCCTTCCGGGATCCGCCTACACCTAACAAGCCATAACACTTGAATGCTTCTAAATAAATCCATTACGGCAGCCGACAAGCCTCGCACACACCGGCACAAACCACATGCATAACTTAATCACATTGAAGGAACTGATCACTGTCGCACATGTGCCATTCCAACCATGGCTAACCAATCTATCTTCTTTTAATCATCCTTAATCGCCTCAGAAACAATAGTAACCCCATTCAACTCATAACAAACTCAATCCTCACTCATCCCGAGTGGCCTTGACTCACGAGGCCATGCTATCTCAATCCCACAAACCGTCTCACACCCTTCTGATAATCTTTCTACACCCTGGATTTTACTTCTCTCACTCCCCCAATACAATCCTACACGTTTAAAAATATCATAGAACAATACAACCATTTTTCCTTTCTCAGAAATTATACTGCAAAAGCTCGATTCTTAGTCATACTGCTGCTTGAAACCCTTAAACACCGCATTCGTAACCTTCGAGTTTGCTAGGACCGCTATTGAGAGTCACCCACTCTGACTTGGACCCGAATACAATCAACTCCAAGGCTCTTCTATCACACGAACACCCTTTCAATGAAGCACGTGACTGAGTCACTACCCTAACAACTCGTCTATGCCTTAAGCATAAATTTTGAATCTTCCAAAGCCTAACCCTGGTCCAATAGGGCCAACTTTTAAACACATTTATCAAATCCCATGCATAATTACCATTTTACACTTTTCCCTTTAGCTGCAATAACTTGCCAATACACCGATAATCTGTAACCCCATGAGAAGATAATCCTGCAACCCAATTGCAGGCGATGGGACTCTCTCACTTAGCCCGAAGCTACTCCTTGCACCACTCTGGACCCTACCAAAATCCTTCTAAATTCTTCTGTTGACATTCCCTAAATACTCAAGTTCCCTAGCATCATTCACATATTCGGCCTCCCACCGAATAACCACTAGAATTCCTTGCAGAAACTTGCCAACTACACGACCGCTAACCTGCCCACAAGAGATAACCCACTTGTGGAAATTACCAACTGACACCTTCCAACGACGTTGTACTGCACACTCTCTACAACATCAATACCCCATCCTAAGCTTGTTCTCATTCGCCAACTTTACCAATCCGCCCGTCCTTCATGGACATCTACTAAATGCGCTACAATATCTTCTAATTCACCATTGTGTTGCCGCTCTCCCACTTTTGTTAACCTCATTCCTTTAAGCACTACCTGCCTTCCTTTTCTTACGAAGGCCTTTTAGAAATTTAGCCGCCGCCAGACACTTCTCACATGTCTTCCTTCATCGTATGCTGCCCAATTCAATATCATTCTCTGTAGCTCTTAAACCAGCAGATCACCACGACTTCAAACTCTCCAAAGATCATATTTCTCGAGCTGCCTTCATTAGAAATAACTATTCACTTCTAAACCACCACACACCACGATCTCTGAAAAACCACTTCTTCAATACTACTTCACAATACTTTGACCCAATGCAACCGAAGAACTAATACACCAGCGAACTTAACACATTCTATTTGATCAAAACAGTGATACCACATCACAGATGAAAACTCTACCTCGCTTGATAACACCAAGTCTTATTACTTTATCCCCCAGACTTGAACATTCATAGTCCAATTGCCCTTCCTCCGCCGGAACTAAAATACTGAAATCTCGAAATTACGCTCTGAGAAAACATCCCTTCAAGTCATTCATTACCCCCACATATGGGAAAGCATTCTACCATCATATCAACACCTCGTGATAACCAGCCGTAAGCATCATAACAATCTGAGCATAGTCTCAAAGTTCTCAGAAACACAGAAACCGAACTGAAACAACATAATATTCTTTTGCAGGGAAACAAAAACAGCCCCAACCAACTACACATGGAAAACATCTCGCACCATATCCGTAGCACCATTTCAATTCCTCAAATCCACGTTTCATCGCAAGCTCTTCGCGACGTATAAGATTGAGTAGGAAGAACATAGGCATAATCCTCAAAGGAATCAAATAGCATAATGAGGAATCAAGAAGGGAAGTACTCCTAACAGCCCTGTAGCCTCTCGGGGATAAGTACAGATGTCTCTGTACCGATCTGCAAGACTCTACTAGACTTGCTCATGACTCGTGAAATCTAAGAGAACCTAGTGCTCTGATACCAAGTTGTCACGACCCAAAATCCATAAGGTCGTGATAGCACCGGACACCACTGTCAGGCAAGCCAATCATTAAATTGTTAAGTTAAATTTCTTGTTTTAGCATTTTTGAAATTATTACCATTCACTTTATTACAAAATAACTGAATAAAATCTGGTAAGTAAATAGACAGTCTAATATTCCATTTTTATAAAATACATCCCAGAACTCGGTGTCACAAGTGCATGGGCAAATTCTAAGAATTTCACAAATACTACAAAGCTTGTCTGAAATACAAATTGGACAAGGAATTTAAAATGAAAATAAATACAATATGAGGGAGACTCTATCGGCTGCGGGTCGCCTCCGGATGGTGCAGCTCGTATAAGTCTCCAAGTCATCCACATCACTACGTCAACAGGGCCACTATCCATGAATGTACATATGCAATAAAAATGCACAGCAAGTGTAGCATGAATACGAAAACAACGTGTACTCAGTAAGTATCCCGCCTAACCTTTAAGAGGTAGTGATGAGAGGTCGAATTTGACACTTGCTAAAGGTCAATTAAATGAAATCAAGGGGGACACTAAGCATGGATATCATAGGCAAGTTAACAAGTAGCGACAAGAAATAGAAACTTCTTTCACATTTAATATTCTTAAAATCCTCATCATTTCAGTTGACAATATAAAAGTTCAAGGCCAGTAATCAGGTAAATATCATAGCAAATAACGTCGAAATCATGAATCGCACTCCAATTCAAGCATTATAAACTTTGAAATTTCAAATTTTTACATCCGATGCCGAAACCTATCAAATCACGTCCGATTGACCCCAAATTTTACACACAAGTCATATTCGACATTACGGACCTACTCCAACTTTCGGAATTGGAATTCGACCCCGATATCAAAAACTCAAACTCTCTGTCAAACTTCTCAAAAACCTTCAAATTTCTATCTTTATCCAAATGACTTCAAAATAACCTATGGAACTCTGAATTCACTTCTGATCGCGCTTCCAACTCCAAAATCACCATACGGAGCTATTCCCAGATTCGGAATCCCAAACAGACATCAATAACAGCGAAATGCACTTCAACCCAGACTTATGAAATTCCTTCTAAAATGCTAACTTCCACAATATACGTTGAAATGCTCCCGGGTTATCCAAAACCTGATCCGAACATACGCCCCAGTCTGAAATCATCATACGAACCTGTTGGAACCTTCAGATCCTGATTCCGAGGTCGTTTACTCCGAATTCCAATCTTAGTCGATTCTTCCAACTTAAGGCTTCTGAAATGAGAATTTTCTCTCCAATTTGACTCCGAACTTCCCAAAATTCAATTCCGACCACACCTACAAGTCATAATACCTGAAAAAAAGCTGATCATGACTTCAAACCGCTGAACGATACGCTAGATCTCAAGACGACCGGTCGGGTCATTACATTCTCTCCCACTTAAACATACGTTCGTCCTCGAACGTGCCAAGAACTGCTCTGGAGTTATTTGAAATCGTTTTTTAACACCTCGTGCACCTGCCCATGCTACCATAACCAAGTTGAGCACATTATCTTGATCAAATCTGAAGATATCCTCTTTTATCCATACAATAAGCTCAGAACCCGGTTCCAACACCTGAAATTCTCTGCCAAGCACTTTTCCAATACATAAACATCGTATCAACTTCCACACGAGGTACCAAAACACGACTGCGTACCTTTGCTGAGTTAGCACCATGCACCGCATAATTCACCATCTAACCACAATGACGTTTCATGAACCTTAATAGCCAAAATTCCACGAATCTGATGCTCCCAATGCATCTGCTGATATACATATACATCCTGCTATAATGCTCACGATACCACCACAATGGAGGAGATGTGTAGAAATTGCTAACCAATTGCAGAGTTAACCAAACATTGATTCTCTCCTTTTTGACTAAAATGATCACCTCATTACTACGCTAATACTGGCCTTTGTTCTTTACCATACTTCACAAAATCTTATCACACTGATCCCTGATCCAATAGCCTCGTCTCACCCAGTATGAGCTACTCAGACAACCAATCACCACATACATGACCAACAGTCTCACACGATGCCACAATGCGCCAATAGATCACAATTCGAACATGATACATATGGAAATGACTCAGGAAGGGACTACTCAACTCACGCAACTAACATGGATTTCCTTAGAAAATAGGAAGCAAAACACAAGAAAAATAAATATAGGAACCTCACTCAACATCACCCTGATGCGGCGTGCAACCCAATCCAAATAACATACCTGTGGCGGCGTGCCAACCGATCCCATCATAAAATTCACATAAGGAGATATACACGAAGTTGAATTGCTCACCATTACAAATTATTGAATACCGGTCTTAAGCACGCTAAGTGCATAATACCATCCTAGGATATTGATAGAGCCATATGCAACAAAAATTAAGCACAACTGAGGTGCGATATATATATACTCTGAAATCTCAAGAGCCCTCCTGCTCACATAACATCATCACTATGATGAATCGTAACACATAGGAATTTCTCAAGCCGTTTAACAACTCACACAACACAATAATAACCTTACATGAAATGAACGAAGACGGAACAACATCCGATATTCCAGCACCCCTCCTTGAGGAGCGCTATACTGAAAGGAACACATCTTCCTCACATGAAGCCCATAAAAATGTTTAAACCCATTCACAACACCAACTTACTCTAGACATTCAAATCCCTTCTTCTTGCTCACCCGAGCTCATGACATCCTTGTCAACACCAAACCGCAATCTTGATCCTTACTTCTAATTACATACTGCTTATTTCACCTACATGCCAATATGAGATAGCGCAGGAATTCCATCATAGCTCTTGAACCACTAATAGGGTGAACACCCGTTCAGATAGAAACCTTTTTTTTTCTTTTCTCACCTCAATTCAAGAGAATCATAACAACACACGAGTGAATTCTCATAATCATAAAACTGGAAAATCCTCAGGGAATAATCTATACCCCCATGATCCTTCCGGAATCCGCCTACACCTGACAAGCCATAATACTTGAATGCTTCTAAATAAATCCATTACGGCAGCCGACAAGCCTCGCACACACCGGCACAGACCACATGCATAACTTAATCACATTGAAGGAACTGATCATTATCGCACATGTGCCATTCCAACCATGGATAACCAATCTATCTTCTTTTAATCATCCTTAATCGTCTCAGAAACAATAGTAACCCCATTCAACTCATAACAAACTCAATCCTCACTCATCCCGAGTGGCCTTGACTCACGAGGCCATGCTATCTCAATCCCACAAACCGTCTCACACCCTTTTGATAATCTTTCTACACCCCGAAGTTTACTTTTCTCACTCCCCCAATACTATCCTGCACGCTGAAAAATATCATAGAACAATACAACCATTTTCCCTTTCTCAGAAATTATACTGTAAAAGCTCGATTCTTAATCATACTGCTGCCTGAAACCCTTAAACACCGCATTCTTAACCTTCGAGTTTGCTAGGACCGCTATTGAGAGTCACTCACTCTGACATGACCCCGGATACAATCAACTACAAGGCTCTTCTAGCACACGAATACCCTTTCAATGAAGCACGTAACTGAGTCACTACCCTAACAACTCGCCTATGCCTTAAGCATAAATTCTGAATCTTCTGAAGCCTAACCCTGGTCCAACAGGGCCAACTTTTAAACACATTTATCAAATCCCATGCATAATTACCATTTTACTCCTATCCCCTTAGCTGCAATAACTTGCCAATACACCGATAATCCGTAACCCCATGAGAGATAATCCTGCAACCCAATTGCAGGCGATGGGACTCTCCCACTTAGCCCGAAGCTACTGTTTGCACCACTCTGGACCCCACCGAAATCCTTCTAAATTCTTCTATTGGCATTACCTAAATACTCAAGTTCCCTAGCATCATTCACATATTCGGCCTCCCACCGAATAACCACTAGAATTCCTTGCAGAAACTTGCCAACTACACGACCGCTAACCTGCCCACAAGAGATAACCCACATGTGGAAATTACCAACTGACACCTTCCAACGACGCTGTACTGCACAATCTCTACAACATCAATACACCATCCTAAGCCTGTTCTCATTCACCAACTTTACCGGCCCATCCACCCTTCATGGACATCTACTAAATGCACTACAATATCTTCTAATTCACCGCTGTGTTTCCGCTCTCCCACTTTGGTTAACATCATTCCTTTAAGCACTACTTGACTTCCTTTTCTTGCGCCTGGCCTTTTAGAAATCCAGCCGCCGCCTGACACTTCTCACATGTCTTCCTTCATCGTATGCTACCCAATTTAATATCATTCTCTATAGCTCTTAAACCCGCAGATCACCACGACTTCAAACTCTCTGAAGATCATATTTCTCGAGATGCCTTCATTAGAAATAACTATTCACTTCTGAACCACCACACACCACGATCTCTGACAACTGCTTCTTCAATACTTCACAACATTTGACCCAATGCAAGCGAAGAACTATAACACCGGCGAACTTAACACATTCTATTCGATCAAAACAGCGATACCACATCACAGATGAAAACTCCACCTCGATTGATAACACCAAGTCTTATTACTTTATACCATATACTTGAACATTCATAGTCCAATTGCCATTCCTCCGTCGGAACTAAAATACTGAAATCTCGAAATTACGCTCTGAGAAGACCTCCCTTCAAGTCATTCATTACCCCCACATATGGGAAAGCATTATACCATCATATCAACACCTCGTGATAACCAACCGTAAGCATCATAACAATCTGAGCATAGCCTCAAAGTTCTCAGAAACCGAACTGAAACAACATAATATTCTTTTGCAGGGAAACAACAACAGCCCCAACCAACTACACATGGAAAACATCTCGCACCATATCCGTAGCACCATTTCAATTCTTCAAATCCACGTTTCATAGAAAGCTCTTCGCGACGTATAAGATTGAGTAGGAAGAACATAGGCATAAGCCTCAAAGGAATCGAATGGCATGATGAGGAATCAAGAAGGGAAATACTCCCAACAACCATGTAGCCTCTCGAGGATAAGTACAGACATCTCTGTACCGATCCGCAAGACTCTACTAGACTTGCTCATGACTCATGAAACGTAAGGGAACCTAGTGCTCTTATACCAAGTTGTCACGACCCAAAATCCATAAGGTCGTGATAGCGCCGGACACCACTGTCAGGCAAGCCAATCATTAAATGGTTAAGTTAAATTTCCTGTTTTAGCATTTTTGAAATCATTATCTTTCAATTTATTACATAATAACTGAATAAAATCCGCTAAGTAAATACAACAGTTTAATATTCCATTTTATAAAATATATCCCAAACACATCCCAGAACCCGGTGTCACAAGTGCATGAGTAAATTCTAAGAATTTCACAAATACTACAAAACTTGTCCGAAATACATATTGGACAAGGAATTTAAAATGAAAATAAATACAATATGAGGGAGACTCTATCGGCTGCGGGTCACCTCCGGATGGTGCAACTCGTCTAAGTCTCCAAGTTAGCCACATCACTGCGTCAACAGGGCCACTAGCTATGAATGTACTTGTGCAATAAAAATGCACAACAAGTGTAGCATGAGTACGAAAACAACATATACTCAGTAAGTATCCCGCCTTACCTCGAAGAGGTAGTGACGAGAGATCGAATTTGACACTTGCTAGAGGTCAATTTAATGAAATTAAGGGTAACACTAAGAATGGATATCATAGGCAAGTTAACAAGTAGCGACAAGAAATAGAAACTTCTTCCACATTTATTATTCTTAAAATCCTCATCATTTCAGTTGACAATATAAAATTTCAAGGCCAGTAATCAGGTAAAAATAACATCAAATATGCAGTAAATAACATGCACAAGCAATGTCGAGGGTCGAACTGCCCGAACCAACATAAATGTAAAATGTGCACTGTCGAAGGGTCGAACAGCTCAAACAATAGATGAATCTATTAACTCGTCGTGGCGTACGGCCCACTCCCATGAGAGTAGTGGAAGAAATCACCCCGCACGCACAATATAAATTGCGAAGCGGACACACACAGTCATGCACATTCAAACAGTCCACCCCGACTATGTCGGGAAAACAAGTACTCAAGGAAATGAAAATTTCTCTTTTAATAGTCACGAAAATAGTATTTAAATCTTTTCCAGAAATTCATTTACCAAGTTCGATAATGTTTAAACACTTTATTTTCATCAATAAGGTTACAAGTACGGCAAATAAAACATGCTTTCGGTTCCTAGACTACCTGGACATAAGCATAATAGTAGCTACGCGCGGACTCTCATCACCTCGTACGTACGTAGCCCCCAAATATAGTAGCACATATTTAATTATTTCACCTATGGGGACAATTCCTCCTTACAAGGTTAGAAAGGAGACTTGCCTCGCTCCGAAATTCCATAACCGGCTTCCAAGCCCTTCCGACAACTCCAATTGATGCACAACGCCCCAAAAATATTCAAATAACGGGCAAAACAATAAAAATTCACTCTAATACTTTTAAAAATTCAAATTATATAAGTTCCCATCTCCGTTCTAAAAGTTGACCAAAATGCCCTCGGGCCCACGTACCTGGATTCCGAAATTTCTCGAAGATAAATTCTACCCATAGCTTTACTAACTCAGTTATACAATTTACTCTAATTTCATGCTCAAATTCATGGTAAAATTCCAAAATTCCAAATTCTAGGTCTTCCCCAAAAATCCTAAATTTATACTAATTTTCCATGTCTAAACCCATGTAAAATCACATATTTAACTCAAAAATAGCAAGAAATCACTTACCTAGTGTTGCTTGGTGAAAATCCCTCCTTGAGCTCTCCAAAATCTTCCAAACCAAATGAAAGAAATGGGCCAAAACTCGTGTTTAAAACAATCTGCCCAGGCTTCATCGAGTTGTACCTTGCAATGTGCAGGTTGTACATCCTATTACAATTTTTTCCTGCTGTACAGCTTATGTTAAAACGCCCATAACTCCTTGTATAAATATACAAATGACAAACGGTTTGAAGATATAGAAACTAGACTCGAAGATCTTTAATTTGATAAGTTGTACATCATATAATTCTTTATTTATTCCGAGATATGACTTTCTAAAGTCGGCTCCATGCATAAGAAAATTCTGTCGAAACTGCTCCACTAGTCATCTTCAATCGATCATAACTTTCTGATACAATGTCGAAATCATATACAGCCACAAGGATCATGAACCAATATATACAGTCCCAAAAATATAGAGTCTACTATGTGTGCGCCAGGAACTAGTGTCACAAATCCTACGGGCATACTAACAGAATATACAAAACATAATATACAATCCCACTGTCCAAAAGAAATAGACCGGACATAAGTAAAAGAAAACTCCATGGTGCTGCTGAGGATCGTCAGGAGAAGCAGCTCACCGTGAAGTCGGGTCCAACTAACATCAGAATCGCGCTCCGGTCTGATAACCAGATGCACCAGCCTCAAACCTGTACAATTAAGTAAAGAAGTGCAGCATGAGTACATAAACAAATACGTACCCAGTGAGTATCCCGCCTAACCTCGAAGAGGTAGTGACGAGAGGTAGATGTGATACTTACTAGGGTCAACATTTCTAAATAACATGATTTAATAGAAACTAGACAGGCATAACCGTCATAGAAATCACAAAGATATAAATTATCAAGTATAGTTGTATTTACATTTGCATGTCAAATTTCACTAGCACATAATGTACTAAATTCCCTTATTAACATGAACCAGTTTATACAATTACAACAAATTCCCAGTAAATCATACAGCACATAATAGGCCGGAACGTACGGCCGAAGCGTCGCGAAAATAAATGTGCACTGCCGAGGGTCGAACGGCTCGAACCATAGATGCATATATTATCCCGCTCCCGAATCGAACATGCGACGCGGTTGACATAATAATAGGGCTATTACGCTCACAAATCATACATGTGACGCGGTGCTGCATACATACATAAAATTATCAATTTTTTTTTATGGAATTATCAGAGATTATTCTTTAAGGCAAGAACCTAAGCAATATATCATGGACCACAACTTCCTAATATGCTCATGTCAAATCACGGATAATAAGCAACTCAAAATACGTTTAGGAATGCATGTAAGGCACATATAAGCATGCTCGTGAGTCCTATAACAACCCAACATAACATAGTAGTAGCTACGCACGGACTCTCATCACATCGTACGTGCGTAGCCCCCACAAATAAGAACATGCAATTATTTATAATCACCTATTGGGACAATTCCCTCTTTACAAGGTTAGAAAGGAGACTCACCTCGCGTAGAACCTACTCCCTGGATCAAGAACGCGCCCGAAACTCCGAACTCTACACCCCAGGACTCGAAACTAGCCAAATGTTATACAAATTCATCAATTTATGCTCAAAGTATAGGAATTCTCCTACTACTAAGTCAAATTCACAATTCTTGAAGAAATTCTAAAATCCAACCCCAGGCCCGCATGCTCGGATTCCAAAAATTCACGAAGTGAATACTCACCCATAGCCTAAGGATCATTATTATACGATTTTCATTTGATTTCATAGCTAATTGATGGGTAATTTTCTAAATTTTCAAAAGCCCTGGGTTACTACCCCAAATCCTTAGTTTTCACTAATTTAGGTAGTTAATCTAGCTTGAAATCCATGCATGAAGTTAATATTAGAGTAGAATTTACTTACCTTCAATAACCAGGTCGTTTTCCCCTCCAAAATATTGGAAATCTCCCCAAGGAAGAAGAAGAAGATAAGGGAAGTGAATTAAATCCCGTGTATAAAAACACACTTTCTGAATAGTGTTTCCGCACCTGCGAGCAAGGGCTCGCACCTGCGGAAATGGACGAGGAAGCCTGGGCCCGCACCTGCAGCTCCGCTCTTGTAGAACTTTGTGCACACCTGCGAGAATTGACCTGCCCGCTGGGGGTCGCACCTCTGAGGCTGGGACCGCAGGAGCGGTCCCGCACCTGCGACTGGGCAACCGCACCTGCAGTCACACCAGAACAGGTGCACCAGCAGCTATTTCAGCTGGTTTTTGGCCTCGTGTGGTGTTCGGGAGGTACCTGGGCCCACCCAAGCCCCCGGCCAAATATACCAACAAGTCCCAAATCAGAATACGGACTCGCTCGAGCCTTCGGAACACCCAAAACAACGCTAAAACTCAAAATCACACCTCAAAACCCCTAGAACCAAACTTAGGAACTTTAAGTTTTCTAGACTTCGGTAACAACGCGCCGAACTGACCTATACTACTCGGAATGACACCAAATTTTGCAGGCAATTCATAAATGACATAATGGAACTATTCCCGATCTGGAAATTCCGTTCGAACCCGATATCGCAAAAACACATCCCAAACCATAATAGGAACTCTTATTTCAATTGGGCGCCGAAACGCTCCCGGGTCATCAGAAACCCATTTTGAAGATACGCCCAGGTCCGGAATCATCATACGAAGCTACCGGAATCGTCGAAACTCGATTTCGAGGTTGTTTACTAGAAACATTGACCGAAGTCAAACTTGGCCTTAAAGGCCAACCTTAAGGAACCAAATGTTCCTATAGCACTCTAAACACCTCCGAATCCCAGAGAACCAGTCCCCGCAAGTCATAAATCATAATAAGCCGCTATGGGAAGTTTCATTTAGGGGAACGGGGTCCGATAACACGAGAGAACCGACCGGGTTGTTACATTATCCACCTCTTGAACAAATATTCGTCCTCGAAAGGGTCTAGAATCATACCTGAAGAGCTGAACAAGTGCGGATATCTGCTCCGCATGTCCTCCTCGGACTCCCAGGTCGCCTCCTCAACTGGTTGGCCCTTCCACTGGACCTTTACGGCAGAAACTCTCTTGGACCTCAACTGGCGGTCCTGTCTATCAATAATAGCAACTGGCTCCTCTTCGTAGCCCAACCTCTCATCTAACTAAATAGTGTTGAAATCAACCACGTGAGAGATGTCGGCATGGTACCTCCGGAGCATGGATACATGAAAAACTGGATGAACTCCTGATAAACTGGGAGGTAAGGCCAGCTCATAAGCAACCTCCCCAACTCGCCTCAACACCTCAAAGGGACCTATAAACCTTGGGCTCAGATTTCCCTTCTTCCCAAACCTCATAATACCCTTCATAGGCGAGACTTTCAACCGGACCCTATCTCCCTCCATAAATGATACGTCACGCACCCTCTGATCCACGTAGCTCTTCTGTCTGGACTGTGCTGTATGGAGCCTCTCCTGAATCAACTTCACTTTCTCCAAAGCATCCCTGACCAGGTTGGTGCCATATAACTTAGCCTCGCTAGGCTCAAACCACCCGATAGGAGAACAACATCGCCGACCATACAAGGCCTCAAATGGTGCCATCTCAATGTTGGACTGATAACTATTATTGTAAGCAAACTCGGCGAAAGGCAAGAACTAGTCCCACTGACCTCCAAAGTCAATCACACATGCCCTGAGCATGTCCTCCAATATCTGAACTGTACGCTCCGACTGACCATCAGTCTGAGGGTGAAATGTTGTGCTGAGGTCTATCTGGATACCCATCTCACTATGCAATGCTCTCTAGAAGTGCGAGGTGAACTGAGGACCTCGATCCGATATAATGGAAGCCGGCACACCATGCAACTAGACTATCTCCCAAATGTAGATTTGGGCCAACCTCTTAGAAGTATAAGTAGTAGCTACTGGAGTGAAATGCGCCGATTTGGTCAATCTATCCATAATGACCCAAACCGCGTCGACCTTCTGCGAGGTCCGAGGCAACCCAACCACGAAGTCTATAGTGATGCGCTCTCATTTCCACCCAGGAATGGGCATCTGTTGAAGTAGGACTCCTGGCCTCTGGTGCTCATGCTTCACCTGCTGGCAATTAAGACACCTAGCCACATACTCCACAATGTCCTTCTTCATTCGCCTCCACTAGTAATGTTGCTTCAAATCACGATACATATTCGTAGCACCAGGATGAACAGAATACCAAGAACTGTGTACCTCTTCTAGAATCCTATCGCTCAGGCTTTCAACCTTAGGAACACATAAGCGGCCCTGAAGTCTCAGAATACCATCCTCGCCAATAATAACCTCCTTGGCCCTGCCCTGAACCATTGTCTCTCGTAGCTCAGCCAACAGATCATCATACTGCCGAGCCTTAATCTCCCCCAATAATGAAGACTGAGCAACCACATGTGCAAGAACTCGACAAGGCTCTGAAAGGTCTAATCTCACCAGCGATTAACCAAGGACTGAATGTCCAAGGTTAGAGGTCTCTCCTCTACTGCAATATAAGCCAAGCTACCCATACTCTCCTCCTTCCTGCTCAAAGCATCTGCTACCACATTTTCCTTGCCCGGGTGATAAAGAATGGTGATATCATAATCCTTCAACAACTCAAGCCACCTGCGCTGCCTCAAACTAAGATCCTTCTGCTTGAACAAGTGCTGCAACCTATGGTGGTCTGTATAAACCTCACAGGACACTCCATACAAGTACTGCCTCCAAATCTTAAGAGCATGAACAATCGCCGCCAACTCCAAATCGTGTACAGGGTAATTCTTCATATGAACCTTCTCTGGCATGAAGCATAAGCAATAACTCTCCCCTCCTGCATCAATACACACCCTAAGCCAATGCGCGAAGCGTCGCAATATACTGTATACATCCCAGAACCGGAAGGCAATACTAGAACTGGTGCTGAGGTTAATGTTGTCTTGAGCTTCTGAAAGCTCGCCTCACACTCGTCAGACCATCAGAACGGGGAATTCTTCTAAGTCAATCTAGTCAATGGAGCTGTAATAGAAGAGAACCCCTTCACAAATCGGCGATAATAGACCGCTAGGCCCAAAAAGCTCCTGATCTCTGCAGCTGAAGTAGGACGCGACCAACTCTGAACTGCCTCGATCTTCTGAGGATCAACCTTGATACCCTCTCCGGATACCACATGCCCCAAGAATGCCACGGAATTCAACTAGAACTCACACTTGGAGAACTTAGCATATAGCTTCTGTTCTCTCAAAGTCTGGAGCACAACTCTCAAATGTTGCTCGTGCTCCCCCAGGCTATGCGAGTAAATAAAAATGTCATCAATGAAGACAATGACAAAGGAATCAATATGCGGCCTGAACACCATATTCATCAAGTCCATGAATGTTGTTGGGGCATTAGTAAAACCAAAGGACATCACCAGGAACTCATAATGGCCATATCTCATACGAAAAGCAGTCTTCGGAACATCTGAAGCCCGAATCCTCAACTGATGATACCCCAATCTCAAATCAATCTTAGAAAACACACGAGCACCCTGCAACTGGTCAAACAAATCATCGATGCGTGGCAAAGGATACTTGTTCTTAATGGTAACCTTGTTCAACTGACGGTAATCAATACACATCCGCATGGACCCATCCTTTTTCTTCATGAATAGAACCGGAGCACCCCATGGTGATACACTCGGCCTAATGAACCCCTTACCTAACAGCTCCTCAAGCTGCTCCTTCAACTTCTTCAACTCTTTCGGAGCCATACGGTACGGAGGAATAGATATAGGCTGGGTGCCTGAAGCTAAATCAATGCAGAAATCAATATCACGATCCAGAGGCATGCCCGGAAGATCCGAAGGAAATACATCAGCAAACTCTCGAACCACTGGCACTGAGTCAATTGTCGGGGACTCGGCGGTGGCATCCCGCACATAAGCGAGGTAGGCCAGACAACCCTTCTCGACCATGTGTCGAGCCTTCAGGAATGAAATAACCCGGATGGCTGCACTAACTGAGGAACCTCTCCACTCTAGCCTAGGTGACTCTGGCATGACTAAAGTAACTATCTTGGCATGTCAATCTAGCACGGCATGATAAGGACATAGCCAATCCATGCCTAAAATAACCTTTAAATCAACCATGTCGAGCAATAAGAGATCCGCTCGAGTTTCGAACACACAAAATGAAATCACGCAGGACCGACAAATCCGGTCTACAACCATAGAATCTCAATAGGAGAACCCAAGGACTCACGAGGGACATCCAGAAAATGAGCAAATAAGACCGAAACATAGGAATAAGTGGATCAAGGATCAAATAACACCGATTCCTCCCAACCACATACTGTAATAATACCTATGATCACGGCGTCTGAGACCATTGCATCTATCAGGCCGGGATAGCATAGAATCTAGCTGGAGCACCAGAAGACTGAGCCCCGCTAGAATGAACAGAAGCTGGCTAACCTCCGTTGGCATGAATAGGGGCCAGCAGAGCACCCTCTTCCTGGCCTCCACCTCTAGGACGACCTCTACCAGTCTGCCTCCACCTCTGGGTGGATGAACCGCCGGTGCTGAAAATGTAGGCTAATAGCTCTGCTGAATGGCCTTGCCCCGAAGCCTGGGATAAGTCCTCCTCGTATGGCCCGGGTCCCCACACTCATAACATCTGGCTGGTGGCATGGCGTGCTGTCCTGAAAAAGGACCCTTGACAGCTAGGGGACAGTGAGAACTCTCCAGCATGGCACTGAAGTAAGGAATAGAAGACCCCTGATGACCGAAATACCCGCCTGAGGAACCCTGAATGGCTGGTGGGTGGTAGGAACTCTCTGGCATGGCCCTGAAATAGGGCCTCACTATAGCACCACGGGGAGGTGGCGGAGGAGCTGAATATGGAGGCCTGGTAGACTGGCCCCTACCGAACTGACCTCTACCCCTGGCTGGGGCACCTCTGAAATCTCCTGAAAATCTAGCCCTCTTATCCTGCTGACCCTGCTCTCTGCCTCTCGAACGATAACCCTCAATCCGGCGAGCTATCTCGACCACAAGCTGCTAGGGAGTCCCCATCTCCACCTCTCGGGCCATGTTGGCCCTGATACCTGAGTGCAGCCCCGCTACAAATCTCCACACTCTCTCAGCATCAGTAGGCAATATCATAAGGGCATGACGAGACAACTCAGAAAACCTGGCCTCATAATCTATCACTGACATCTACCCCTGCTCCAGCTGCTCAAACTGATATCGCAGCTCTTTCCTCTCGGAGAGTGGAATATACCTATTCAGGAACAGCTGAGTGAATTGCTCCCAAGTGATGGAAGGGGAACCTGCCGGTCTACCCAGGATATAGGACTGCCACCATCTGCAAACCCTGCCCTCAAGCTGGAAAGTAGTGAAGTCCACTCCATGGGACTCCAGTATCCTCATGTTATGCAGTCTGTCCCTGCACCTATAAATAAAGTCCTGGGCATCCTCTCCCTTCTCACCCCCGGAGATAGGAGGGTGAAATTGGGTCCACCTATCCAGTAACTTCTGTGGATCGCCGTCCGCAGCTGGTCTGAGCTCAGGTGCTGCTGCTACTGGCTGGGCTCCACCCTCGGGCAGTGTACCCGGGGTATGATAAAGTGCTGTTGTCTGGCCTGCAGCCTGGGCAGTAGGGTTCTGGGCTCCCCCTCCTATCTGCGATGTGGTAGGATCCGCTGGAAATAAACCAGCCTAGGTCATAGTGTCCATTAATCGCATCATACGGCCCATGATCTTCTGGAATCCTGGCGCCATCATAAAGTATACTAGAGCAGGACCTGCTGGGGGAACCTTACCATGCTCCTCTATGGAAGGGTCCTCTGGTGGTGCAACTGGAATAGCTTTGGGACGCCCATGTCCCCTACCTCGGGCCGGTGCCCTCCCCCAGCTTCTGCCACTGCCGCGAACAATGGGGGTAGCGGCCCCTCCCGGATCTAGAACATCGGATGCATGCGTCCTCACCATCCGTGAGAGAATAGAAGAATGAAATTTAGTAAACCATTGTCTGCACGATAGAATAAAAATAAGGAGAGGTTTTCCTAACACCCTATAGCCTCCCGAAGATAAGTATAGACACCTCCATACCGATCCGCAAGACTCTACTAGGTTTTCCCGTGACTTGTGAGACCTACGTGAACCTAGTGCTCTGATACCATGTTGTCATGACCCCAAATCCCAACACAGGTCATGATGGCGCCCAACACCGGAGTCAGGCAAGCCAATAGTTGTTTACTAGTGAGATTATCCTTATTTGACATATCAACCCCATACTTACTAAATTTTAAGCTTAGATCATTTAAGTAAAAGCAGATAAATTAACCAACTTAAGTATATACAGCCACAAGGATCATGAACCAATATATACAGTCCCAAAAATATAAAGTCTACTATGTGTGTGCCAGGAACTAGTGTCACAAATCCTACGGGCATACTAACAGAATATACAAAACATAATATAAAATCCCACTGTCCAAAAGAAATAGACGGGACATAAGCAAAAGAAAACTCCATGGTGGTGCTGAGGATCGTCAGGAGAAGCAGCTCACCGTGAAGTCGGGTCCAACTAACATCATAATCGAACTCCGGTTTGATAACCAGATGCACCAGCCTCAGAACCTGTACAATTAAGTACAAAAGTGCAGCATGAGTACATAAACAAATACGTACCCAGTGAGTATCCCGCCTAACCTCGAAGAGGTAGTGACGAGAGGTAGACGTGATACTTACTAGGATCAACATTTCTAAATAACATGATTTAATAGGAACTAAACAGGCATAACAGTCGTAGAAATCACAAAGATATAAATTATCAAGTATAGTTGTATTTACCTTTGCATGTAAAATTTCACTAGTACATAATGTACTAAATACCCTTATTAACATGAACCAGTTTATACAATTACAACAAATTCCCAATAAATCATACAGCACATAATAGGCTGGAACGTACGGCCGAAGCGTCGCGAAAATAAATGTGCATTGCCGAGGGTCGAACGGCTCGAACCATAGATGCATCTATTACCCTGCTCGCGAATCGAACATGCGACGCGGTTGACATAATAATAGGGATATTCCGCTCACGAATCATACATGCGACGTGGTGCCGCATACATACATAAAACTATCAATTTTTTTTTAAGGAATTATCAGAGATTATTCTTTAACGCAAGAACCTAAGAAATATATCATGGACCACAACTTCCTAATATTCTCATGCCAAATCACGGATAATAAGCAACTCAAAATACATTTACATGTAAGGCACATATAAGCATGCTCGTGAGTCCTAAAACTACACAACATAACATAGTAGTAGCTACGCACGGACTCTCGCCACATCGTGCGTGCGTAGCCCCCGCAAATAAGAACATGCAATTATTTATAATCACCTATGGGGACAATTCTCTCTTACAAGGTTAGAAAGGAGACTCACCTCGCGTCGAACCTACTCCCCGGACCAAGAACGCGCCCGAAACTCCGAACTCTACACCCGAGGACTCGAAACTAGCCAAATGTTATACAAAGTCATCAATTTATGATCAAAGTATGGGAATTCTCCTACTACTAAGTCAAATTCGCCATTCTTGAAGAAATTCTAAAATCCAACCCCGGGCCTGCGTGCTCGGATTCCAAAAATTCACGAAGGGAATACTCACCCATAGCCTAAGGATCATTAATATACGATTTTCACTCGATTTCATAGTTAATTGACGGGTAATTTTCTACATTTTCAAAAGCCCTAGGTTACTACCCCAAATCCTTAGTTTTCACTAATTTAGGTAGTTAATCTAGCTTGAAATCCATGCATGAAGTTAATATTAGAGTAGAATTTACTTACCTTCAATAACCAGGTCGTTTGCCCCTCTAAAATGGTGGAAATCGCCCAAGGAAGAAGAAGATAAGGGAAATGACTTAAATCCCATGTATAAAAACACATTGTCTGAACAATGTTTCCGCACCTGCGGCTCGAGGACCACACCTGCGGTCTCGCACCTGCGGAAATGGACGAGAAAGCTTGGGCCCGCACATGCGGAGTGGAGACTGCACATGCGGCTCCGCTCCTGCGGAACTTTGTCCACACCTGCGAGAATTGACCTGCCCGCTGGGGGTCGCACCTACGAGGCTGGGACCGCAGGAGCGGTCCCGCACCTGCAACTGGGCATCCACACCTGCGGTCACACCAGATCAGGTGCACCAGCAGCTATTTCAACTGGTTTTTGGTCTCGTGTGGTGTCCGGGAGGCACCTGGGCCCACCCGAGCCCCCGTCCTATACTACTTAGAATGACACCAAATATTGCAGGCAAGTCATAAAAGACATAACGAAACTATTCCCGGTCTCGGAATTCCATTCGTACCTCGATATCGCAAAAACACGTCCCAAACCATAATAGGAACTTAAGGAACTCTTATTTCAATATTGGGCGCCGAAACGCTCCCGGGTCATCAGAAACCCATTCCGAACATACGCCCAGGTCCGGAATCATCATACGATGCTACCGAAATCTTCGAAACTCGATTCTGAGGTCGTTTACTAGAAACGTTAACCGAAGTCAAACTTGGCCTTAAAGGCCAACCTTAAGGAACCAAATATTCCTATAGCACTCTAAACACCTCCGAATCCCGGACCACCAGTCCCCGCAAGTCATAAATCATAATAAGCCGCTATGGGAAGTTTCATTTAAGGGAACGGGGTCCGATAACGCGAAACAAGCGGTAGGGTCGTTATTTTCGAATTCACTTCTGATCGCGCTCCCAACTTCAGAATCACCATACGGAGATGTTTCCATATTCGAAATCCCAAATGGACATCAATAACACTGAAATGCACTTCAACCCAGACTTATGAAATTCCTTCTAAAATGCTAACTTCCACAATATACGCCGAAACGCTCTCGGGTTATCCAAAACACGATCCGGACATACGCCCCAGTCCGAAATCATCATACGAACTTGTTGGAACCTTCAGATCCTGATTCCGAGGTTGTTTACTTCAAATGCAGTCTTAGTCGATTCTTCCAACTTAAGGCTTCTGAAATGAGAATTTTCTTTCCAATTTGACTCCAAACTTCCCGAAATTCAATTCCGACCACACCTACAACTCATAATACCTGAAACAAAGTTGCTCATTACTTCAAACCGCTGAAAGATGTGCTAGAGCTCAAGACGGCTGATCGGGTCGTTACACCACCTCCTAAAAATTCTAGGTTTAAATTACAACTTATATCGTTTTTGTATAAATTTTATGTTTTGTTAATTAGTTATGAATTAGTTAATTAGTGTTTAAATTGATTGTTTAACTTTGCATTTTATTGAAATCTAGGGTTTAGGTCTTATTTTAGTTGAATTTACTTGAATTAATTACATATGGTGTAAATGGAATGTTTAAGTTTGTATTGTCTTGAATAGTTTAGTTAGAATTGAATTATTAACTTTGAATTGAATTGAGTTTTTAGGATTTGGGGTGTGTTTGATATCAACCGAAAAATATTTTCCAATTTTCCTGTCACGACCCAAAATTCATTGAGGTCGTGATGGCACCGGACTCCACTGTCAGGCAAGCCAACACTTAATAAATAAATTAAATCTTTATTTTAAAATTCTCGAAGTCATTCCTTTTTCATTTTCTTAAATAATAATTAGCGAACTTCCACTGAGTAAACAATAATATCTGAACAAATTTAAATAGTGAATAAATCCCATAATTATCCCAGAACCCGGCGTCACAAGTGCATGAGCAAAAATCTAAGAATTTTACATGTACTACAATGCTTGTCCGAAATACAAACTGGACAAGGAATTTAAAATAAATACAATACATCCGAGGAAGACTCTGCCGGCTGCGGGTCGTCTCCGGATGGTGCAGCTCGTCTAAGTCTCCAAGTCAGTCACATCACTGCGTCAAGCAGGGCCACCATCTATAATGTACCTGTGAAATAAAAATGCACAGCAAGTGTAGCATGAGTACAAAAACAACGTGTACTCAGTAAGTATCCCGCCTAACCTCGAAGAGGTAGTGACGAGAGGTCGAATTTGACACTTGCTAGAGGTCAAGTTAATGAAATCAAGGGTGACACTAAGCATGGATATCACAGGCAATTTAAAAAGCAGCGACAGGAAATAGAAACTTCTTTCACATTTAATATTCTTAAATCCTCGTCATTTCAGTTGACAATTTAAAATTTCCAGGCCAATAATCAGGTAAAAATCACAGCAAACTCGCAATAAATTTTATGCACAAGCAATGCCGAGGGTCGAATGGACCGACCCAACATAAATGTAAACTATGCACTGCCAAAGGGTCAAACGGTGTGAACCATAGATGCATGTATTAACCCTCTATGGCATACGGCCCATTCCCATGAGAGTAGTGGAAGATATCACCCCGCTCGCGAAATATAAATTGCAAAGCGGTCACGCACAGTCATGCACATTCAAACAGTCCAATCCGACTACATCGGGAAAACAAATGCTCAAGTAAATGACGAATTTCTCTTTTAATGGTCACAAAAAAAATAGTATTTAAATGTTTTCTAGAAATCCATTTTTACCAAGTCGGTAAGGTTTAAACACTTTATTTTCATCAATAAGATTACAAATACGGAAAATAAAACATGGTTTTGGGTCCTAGACTACCCGGAGATAAACATAATAGTAGCTACTCACGGACTCTTGTCACCTCGTGCGTATGTAGCCCCCACAAATAGTAGCACATATTTAATTGTTTCACCTATAGGGACAATTCCCTCTTACAAGGTTAGAAAGGAGACTTACCTCGCTCCGAAGATTCATAACCAGCCTCCAAGCCCTTTCGACGACTCAAATTGATGCACAACGCCCCATAACTATCCAAATAACGGGAAAACCAATGAAAATATACTCTAATACTTATAACAATTCAATTTATATGAATTCCGAATTCCGCTCGAGAACTCAAATATATAATTCTCTTTCAATTTCATGCCCAAATTCGTGGTCAAAATCTAAAAATAAACATTCTAGGTCTTTCTTCAAAAATCCCAAATTTTCACAAATTTTCATGCTTTAATCCATATCTAATTCACGTGTTTAACTTGAAATGAGTAGAAACAACTTACCTTGACATAGATGATAAAAATCCTCACTTGAAGCTCTCCAAAAATTGACCAACCTAGAGAAAAATGAGAAGAAATGTCCCAAATCCATTCTTAAAACACTTCACTGACCAGACGAACCTTCTATGCGATCACACTCCCCTCTATTCGATCGCATAAGCCAATCACAACAGCCTCCAAATTATTCCTTCATGCAATCGCAGAACCTCTAATGTGATTGCATAGAGTAAACCAGAAGCCTCCAATTCTTCCTCTATGCGATCGCGGACCCTCTCATGCGATCGCATAAAGTAAATTTCTATTGCACTCACACCAGAAAACCAGCAATTCTCACAAGGCAAGAATCGATCCGCTGAGCATCGGAAACACGCCCGAGGCCCCCGGGACCTCAAACAAACCTACCAACCAGTCCTAATACCTCATTCTAACTTAGTCGAGCCTTGAAATCACATAAAACAACATCGAAATCACGAATCGCAACCCGAGTCAAGCTTAATGAACTTAGAACTTCAAACTTGTATATTCGATGCCAAAACCTATCAAATTACGTCTGATTGACCTCAAATTTTGTACACAAGTCACTTTCAACATTACGGACATGCTCCAACTTTCGGAATCGCATTCCGTCCCCGATATCAAAATTTCCACTTCCGGTCGGATTTCTCAAAAACCTTCAAATTTCTATCTTTAGCCAAATGACTTCAAAATAACCTACGGACCTCCGAATTCACTTCTGGTCGCGCTCCCAACTCCAGAATCACCATACGCAGCTATTCCCAGACTTGGAATCCCAAACGGATATCAAGAACATGGAAATGCATTTCAACCCAAACTTATGAAATTTCCTCCAAAATACTAACTTCCACATTATACGCCGAAATGCTCCCGAGTCATCCAAAACCCGCTCCGAACATACGCCCAAGTGAGAAATCATCATACGAACCTGCTGGAACCTTCAATTCCTGATTCTGAGGTCGTTTTCTCAAAAATCCAATCTTAGTCAATTCTTCCAACTTAAGGCTTCCGAAATGAGAACTTTCATTCCAATTCGACTCCGAACTTCCCAAAATTCAATTTCGACCACACCTACAAGTCATAACACCTGAAATGAAGCTGCTCCTGGCCTCAAACCTTTGAACGACGCGCTAGAGCTGAAAATGACCGTTCGGGTCGTTACATTCTCTCCCACTTAAACATGTGTTCATCCTCGAACGTGCTAAGAACTGCTCTGGAGTTATCTGAAATCACTTTTTAACACTTCGTGCACCTGCCCGTGCTACCAATTCTGAAGATATCCTCTTTTCTTTAGGCAAATGGGCCTTAGAACCAGGTCTTCATCATCCGAAATCCTCTGCCAGGCCTATTTCCAATATATGGACACCATATCAACTACCACACAATGTACCAGAACATGACTACATACCTTTGTTGAATTAGCACCATGCACCGCATAATTCATCATCTAACCACAATGACATTCCCTGAACCTTAATAGCTAAAATTTCACGAATCTGATGCTCTCAATGCATCTCATGACATACATATGGGTCTTGTTATAACTCTTACGATACAACCACAACGGATGATGTTTGTAGAAATTTACAACCAACTGCAGAGTTAACCAACCATTGAATCTCTCCTCTCGACTAGAATCATTACCTCATTACGAACCAACTAATGGTATTAGTCCTTTAATATACTTCACAAAATCTTATCGCACTGATCCCTGGTCCAATAATCTCGTCTCACCCAGTATGAACTGCTCAGACAACAAATAACCCCAAAAATGACCAACAGTCTCACATGATACCACAACGCGCCAATAGGCCATAACTCGAACATTATACATAAAGAAATGACTCAGGAAAAGACTACTCAGCCCACGCAACTTATTATGAACCCTCCTCAGAAAATAGAAAAAAAACACAAAAAATAGATTTAGGGAACCGTACTCAACATCACACTATTGCAGCGCGCAACCCGATCCAAATAACATGCCCGTGGCGGCGTGCCACCCGATCCAAAAACATGCACGTGGCGGCGTGCCACCCGATCCAAATAACATGTTGGTGGCGGCATGCCACCCAATCCAAATAACATAAAATTCACGTAAGGAGATACACCCGAGCTAAATTACTCATTACCACGAAATACTGAATATCGGTCACAAGCACGCTAAGTCCATAATACCATCCTGGGGAGACTAATAGAGCCATACGCTACAAAACTCAAGCACAACTGAGGT